>CAAAJI010000551.1:17972-33416 GCA_900642245.1 Fragilaria radians | reverse complement strand
ACTATTGCGATAAAACTGTATTACATGTATGATTTATCTGCGCTGCTAAGAAAATGAAGGATATGAAATAAACAGTGTATTATAAAAACCGTAATCAACATATTTTCAGTACATTTGAGCATGAATAGAAGACTTTGTATTTACGAGTACATTCATATGACCCTAATATTTTGTTAGCTAATTCCAATAGAAGAAGACATATCTTTTTCAGATTAATGGCAATCTTTCTTGATAAAAATCGAAATACGAAATCAATACTTGACTAGCCTCAAAAACTAGAAATGTGTTAAGAATTAGGTATTCAAAAGGCCTACCCACTTCAAGGAACAGCTCCTGGGTGACAAGAGAAAAAAATCAATAATAATGATAGAGATTGGAAGGCTAGAGTTATATTCACGGAATAATAATGATTGTATTAATTTGGTACTAGAACTCCCTAAATGATATAGCAGTGTCAGAATGACAATTTTTTGGTTTCAGGATAAATGGATTTGGTTCTGAAAAATATATGTAAAGAAATTTTGAGCATGTGTGATGAATTATTATAAATCATTAGAGGTCCCAACAGTTGAAGTTAACAATTATGTGCAGATAACGCCAATAATATTATCTTGATCAGATAGCGCAAAAACCTGTTCCACATCAGAATCAAGAAGTCAAATCACAAGCGTGAGGCTGCTGAATCAAAGATAATGGATTGAAAGTACAGTGGATTCAAGTATTCCTTATACATATTCTTCAAGCTAGAAGTCTCATGGAAGAAGTCATTAAAATATGGAGCTACACACTGGACGTCATAAGACATTTTTCGCGCCAATTTAAAAGGTATCAGTACAAACGTATATAAGTGGCAAAGCTGAAAGCATGATTCAAAAACAAGCTATGGTTTATCAAAGCAATTATAGAACAACGGGTGCCGATAGACACGCACAACACGACAAATTGCAAAGTTAAACCGAAGGTTTAAGGCAAACTTGCGTAACTATCATTCAGGTACATTAGCATGTATGCATCAATGTTGTTTGACTTTAAGATTCTTCTTCACTCCTTTGAAGCAAATGCTGCTTGAACGCTTGGATTAATTTATCAATGTCAATTAATACTTAGCATCCTCAGATTATTGTCAAACGTTATTCCAAAGGATATTTTATCAAATTGTTGACTTCATTTTCTAGTGCTTCTTATTACCTCCAAATATACTTGTTCACATTGCTTACATTACTTTACTTTACTGTTACATGTCCCTGCATAAAGTGAGAAAACGGATTCTATGAGGCGACTGCCTTATCTCGGTTTATTGCTATAACCAAAAAGTTGAGATAGGTGCTCTGTCTAGTAAAATTATTTTTTGAGACTTTTGCACCCATGTCTCTTGTTCATGTAAGCTTGCTCGTTCTTTCGGGCTTCATTCCGAGTTTACTTCGTGAGTCTTTCATATCATGTGAAAGCTGATGTTCGGTGGGGATTTTTTATTCACCACATTGAATCAATGAAGGAATGTACATATATAATGTCATAAAATGGAGAGATAAAACTTTTGTTTTATTCGCATTACATTTTTTTCATTTCGATATTTGCCAATTTTTTATGAGACTACTGTTGAAATAAAAAGGTAAGACGTAGTAGCTACACCACGAGAGCCAATGACCAAAAGACTGGGAATGACGGCCACGATGACGAATTAAGGCTTAAAAGTATCGTGGTAATGACCAATCAAGTCGCAAGTTATCAGTTATTCAGACTTATTCGCGGTCAAGAAAAGGAAAAAAAGACCCAAAAAAAAGACTAATGGAAAGTAGTATTTTTTCATGACCTTGTTCTCTTCGTCTAACGCACCCTCATTGCCTCAAGGAGAAAATTTCTTACCAAGTTTCAACATGAAGTCGAAGACTAAGACATATGTTCAACAACTTGCCCTTCTAGCCAGTATTACGTTTCTCCTTATGCTTTCGACTTCATCACATTTAAAGCACAAGTTTCGTGCATGCAGATATTATTTGAACAAAATATGGGAACGAAAATTGGATGAAAGTAATGAATCTAATTTGGAAACGATTGCTCCATACGGTCAGGATGATATAATCTCTCTTGCACGGAACCTGCAAGGAGCACATCCAATGTTATTAGCGTTTGATGGAACAGGATTCAAATCATATTTCCTTGGTCACACATATTATAACTGGCGATATGTAAGGCTTATAACTTTCATGGTTCAGGCTCTGGAATCTAATCATCCACATAGATTTCAGCCAGGTCAGCCCGTTTTCCAAATGGTTTTTACTGTCTTAGATTTCTTGTCGACAGAATGCGCCTTGGAATCTCACTCTTGCCCAGAAAATGCGTATTTCGCACCATTTGTAAGCTTCTCTTCCGTGTTTCAAGATCCAAGCATTTTTCCGACTGCAAAGGCGTTTCCCAATCCTCCATTTTCAAGTTGTATTGTAAATTGGAAGATGAGTGGCGGGGAAAGTTGTCATTGGCATCAAGTCAACAATGATATCAAATTCGAAGAGCTCAAGAATCGCTTGATATGGAGGGGAACTGATTTTTGCTTTTTACATAGTCTTTATGACTACGAAAGTAATGATCCCCAAATGCAAAAGTTAACTACAAGACTTTCTTTGACAAATCCTACGAATGACATTATTCTAGAAGAGGTCAAAAATCACTTTCCTCTACTAACTCCTCGTTGGAAAGCTGTAGCCATGAGCTTACGTGAAAGAGAACTTAATGACAGAAATGGCTCAGACCCTTGGATTGATGCACTGTTCACTAAAGGCACTAATGATGATGTCCACAGCTTTTTTAACACTAGAGGTCTCACTGTCTCCAGTGATGAATCCATGGACTCAATAACTATGTCGAGTTACAAATACCAAATTGATCTAGGCGGGGGTAAGTTTATACTGAGTTCTGTTTACTTCACTGACTATTACCATTACAATTTTGGTACTTATTCTAACTTCGATCTCCCTGATACCTCAAATTCAAAGGTGGCGGCACAACTTGGGAAGGGACTTTAACGAAGCTTATGATGCCGGGAGTGTTGTTTCATCATGTAACACCGACTAAGGACTGGTTTTATGATCTTATGAAACCTTATGAGCACTATATTCCAGTAGATCTAGAATTAGAAAATTTACAAGCGCAATACGAGTGGGCAGAAGCAAATCCGGAAAAGGTCAAAATGATTGCAGAGACTTCGACCAAGTTTGCCAAATACCTATTGAGCCACGAGTATATAGAAAAGGTTTTCAAAGATCTTTTCATAGATTACTTTGGAGTATTAATTAAAGCTTACCAGCACAGCAGTGATTCCTGGGAGGAATGCTTAGAAGCATACAGTAAGAATGGAATGAAACTTCAAGAGATAGGTCGTTGTGATGAATCATCATGCCATGTCGAAGGGCAACATGGATCAAGTCATACCATGAGTAAAGAAGTAGGTCGTGCCTAGTAGCGATATGTCAATTAAAGTCTGGGTAAATAATATTGCTTGTGAATTGTTATCAGGATATTGTGGAGTCATAATACTTATCAGTCCTGCGTTGCACAATCATCTCTAGCTTTCTTGCTTACTGCTTTTACCATATGGACAATCTAGTATTTATATGATAAGTCTCGAAGGCTTACCAAAGTTGGTGAAATAAGTATACACCATCTCTTTATCCTTAACCTTTTGGACCCCTTATTGTGCAACTCTAATTAGAAGAATAGTTTTATCTTTTTTGTAAATATTTTTGCTAAGTCGTCAGACATTCGTAGAACCATACTTTGCTTTGCTTCAATGTGTGCTGTAGGGCTGCGCAAACACCTTTTATCATGCCTAATAACATTCTCTAGCAAGATGACTGAATAATACAAAGAAAATCGTGCATTAAGGTACTTGGTTCGATAACCTTATCTTGTTGTTGTTTTTTATCTCTCAGTTAGGGCGAGTACTGTCGATATCATGATTAGTTCATTATCTCAAATGTTCCGATATGATCACAAAATTTCGATATCAAACTTTTTGTCTTTTTGTGTAAGTCGTAACGATTTGCAGTTAGAGGAAACATGTAACCATATTGTGGTATGCCCAAGGTGAGAGATTCAGAGGCATCTGTAACATCCCAGCCCCTTTTATAACTTTTTCAGGTAATAGATGTTAAGAAGATTAATTGCAAGTGACATCATGGACTGCAATTATGGATTAAAATTTCATTTCTTTGAAGTCAGTACTTAGTACATTCATAGTGTCATCTGTACTCAACATTTAACAAAAAAAGGAAGACTATGGCGCCAAATAGTGACGGTGCTCCTGTTGCAACAACATTGGCTGGCATTGCTAGACAAACAGCAGATGTACCATCCTCTAACAGTTATTGTGAAAGCAGTCATGGAGGTCAAAATTGCCGAGGAAATTGTTGCAATGTTAACAGAGATCATGTTAACACCACCAGCATTATGGGTAGGGCAAGATTTGGGGGCAGAGAACCATCTATGAAAGGACATATCTATGATTTTACAGGTGAAAGGAATCCTGAACAATGGATCAAAATTACAAAAGAAATTGTTTCATTTGTTGGTCGCACCTACACAAAATTTACCTCAGAGTTCACAGAGGCAGTTAAGGAATTGAGACAGGCTCATCCAGAACCTACAAACCCTGATCCTACTAATCCAATTGCCCTTGAACTTTGTAAAATTGAAATCAGGGAATATGGAATGAAGGCACAGGAGTTCAATAATTTTTGTGCTGGCCTATACAGCCTTGTGTTAGTCAATGTTCTGAGGCTCTGGAAGACAGGCTGCGTTCACATCACAGCTATCCTGCAGCTGATCAAGATGGCATTGCTTTGTTAACCATAATTAAAACACTATTACACACATTTTTGAAGAACATCAGAAGCTAGCTGATGCCTTGGCGGAGGTCAAGGAAAGTTTTATTCATTCAGGCAAGGGAGGCATATGTCACTCCAGCAATATCATGAATTTTCTGGTGCAGCATATGGATGATCAATATGGTGCAAGATTAGGTCACTACCATTTACGCCCAGGGAAGGAACGCAACTTCTCCCACTTGTTCAATACAATTGGCTCCAAGTCCACCAATAGTGTAGATGATACCATGTCAATGATGACCTCACAAATGTCTATGCAACAAGGATTAAGCATGTTTGGTGATGAGGAAGCTAAGGCAGTACAAGCGGAATTACAACAGTTGCATGATCGGGGTGTTATGGAACCAAGAAAGCCAAATTCATTGACTCCTAAACAAAAAGAAAATGACCTTGCTTATTTAATGTTTCTCAAGCGTAAGCGTTGCGGAAAGATCAAAGCAAGAGGATGTGCAGATGGGCGGAAACAGAGAGCATCTATTGCATGTGAAGATGCAATATCTACAACTGTGGCCACTGAAGCCGTATTTATTACTGCTGTGATTGATGCATTGAGGGGCGTGACCTTGCTATTGTACATGTGCCTGGAGCTTTTATGCAGGCAGAAATGGGCGAATTGGTGCATCTCCGCTTTACTGATAAGATGATTGGTTTCCTCACAAACATAGATCCAAAGACATATGGACCATATGTTACCAAGGAAGGAAAAACAAAAGTGATGTATGTTGAGTTATTAAATGCCCTTTATGAAACTCTATGAGCTGCACGCCTGTTTTGGAAGAAATTAAAAGGCAAATTACAGGAGTGCGGATTTGAAATGAATCCATCCATGTGATTCATGCATGGCAAACAAAATAGTCAACAGTAAACAATTAACTGTAGCATGGCATGTGGATGATATTAAGGAGTCTCATGTGGATGTTCAAGTAGTGGATGATTCATAAACAAATTGGATATTGAGTTTGGAAGTAATACCCCACTAAACAAATCTCGTGGAAAAGTTCATGATTATTTGGGAATGATTTTGATTTCAATACAGCAGGGGAGGTTACAATCTCTATGTCAAATTACATTGCCATGATTTTGCATGAAGTGCCAAGTGACATTGAAGGGATGGCTACAACACCAGCTGCCAAAATTTCTTTACTGTGAACACCGAGAATCCTGAGAAATTGACCACGAGTGATGCTGACATGTTTGTGAGAATTGTTATGCAACTTTTATACCTAAGTCAACGTGGAAGCCCAGATATTTGTACAGTACTGTCCTTTCTTTGTGGAAGGTTGAGATCTCCAGATACTGATGACCGTAAGAAGCTGGGTAGAGTGTTGAAGTATCCCAATGCCACCATTGATCTTCCATTAACATTGACAGCTGAAGGTTCTGTATTGGTCCAATGGTGGGTTGATGCATCATTTGCAGTGCACCAAGACATGAAAGGTCACACAGGCGGCACTATGACACTTGGAAAAGGGTCCATAGATAGCACCTCTGTAAAGCAGAAGCTTGTAACTCGGAGTTCCACTGAAAGTGAAGTTGTATGTGTTCATGATGTACTACCTCAAATGTTTTGGACACAATATTTTCTTCAAAGTCAAGGATATCCCATTTGCAAAACAAAACTATTCCAAGACAATATGAGTTCCATTTTGTTAGAAAAACATGGAAAACAATCAACTTCCAAGCTCACTCGTCATATGCACATCCGATACTTCTTTGTTCAGGACTGTGTGATTAACAAAAAGATCACCGTTGTACACTGCTCCTCAGATGATATGATGGCTGCCTATTTTACCAAACCACTTCAAGGTAAACAATTTTACAAGTTCCGCGATCATGAATATTGGGTCTAATAGCAAATACCATTCGACCCACAGGAGTGTGTTGAGGAATGAGGAACGTATCCAAATGACGTGGTGGAAAATGACGTGGCAAATAATGACGTGGTTAATGTGACAACGCTCTCTTTTGGTACCAAGAGCAACAAAAGCTACAAAGATGCGTTGTTAAGCCAAACGGAACAAGGATAGCATCTTTTCACACTTTTTTCGTTAAATTAGTGAAATTTCATTTCTTTGAAGTCAGTACGAAGTACATTTCATAGTGTCATCTGTACTCAACATTCAAAACCTAAGTTCTTGCGTTTGACTACCTGAATACTTGCTGAAGTGAAGTGTAATATTAATATTATTGCTTTTATCAATCTTTACCCTCCGTCAATTTAACTGAGGTGCAGAGATAATGACTTGACATCCACCAGCCTTCCTTCTTTGACAACAAATTAATAAATGATAAAATAAGATGTTACTGATTCAAAGTTTTGAATATCCAGCCGATGAAGAGATCTTGTAAACAAAAAGACCCAAAATTACTTTTTGACCTCTTTACATTAAAAAAGAAATGCATTGTATATAAAAAACTGGTTGACGATTGGATTACCTTGCATGTCACCAAATTTGGCAACATCCATTATTTTGATTAGCCTCTTTTACACGCAGCACCTGAGCTAATTCTTACAGCCATGGCATTTGGGCATTTCTTTCAATACTAGAACTACTTATTCCACTACTTTCATGTCATTCATTGCCTTAAAAATGCCAAGCATTGCTTCTTGTAGTATAGATGAATTTCATGATCTAAAACTTAAAATGTATATTGGGTTGACGACCTAATAGTTTCATTACCTGGCTGCTATGATGAAAAGTGACATAATATCTGATTTTGTCCTATCATTTCATCCTTCATTTGGTGAGATAGCATTCTACAAAACAACTATAAAAGCATGGGATGGTTCCATTTGGATGATGAATTTGATGCATGCACGGAATGTCAACTCTAGCATGTCAAATCAAAATATTATCTGGCGTACTGGTTTTGCAAATCGGTAACAGTAACAAGTGAATTATGTTGTCGATGTTTGAATCTTGATGCCACCTACCTGCCTCACATTTTGGTGCAATTGCAACATAACGAATCGTGTCATTTCGTAGGTGTCGACATGGAAGCCGCAAATTGATAAATCATTAATTCAAGCAACCAAAATGATTAGTCATCTACCAAGGTATGGTGCTGTTGCCAACACCACTAGTCCTCCACTTCGTACAGACCGAAACAATGATGAGTCTCCTTTTCGAACGTATACTCCCTTCTTTGTGGGGTTCTTGATAATGACAATGATCGGGGCAGTTATGCTTGTCTCTCCCAATATTATGGATAGGAGTGAGAGTCAATTATCCCTAGCATCTATTGATCATGAGTACCGTCATCATCATCATCATCACAATCATGACCATGATCCAAATGTGGCTCTATTTTACGATAAGCAAATTATAGATCACTTCAGTCGAGATGGGGAAGGATTGAACACATATTGGAGACACCGATATTACAAGAGCATGAAATACTTTGGAGGTCCCGGGTCACCAATTTTCCTTGTTGTCGGAGGAGAAGGAGCTCTAGATAATGGAATGCTATATCCCTTTGTATCGGATGTTTTGGCCAAAAGGTTCAAGGCAGCCGTCGTTCAACCTGAACATCGCTTTTATGGACCGTATAAACCGGTAGACAACGCAACTGTTCCTGAGCTTCTTCAACTTCTCACACCACAGCAAGCGATGGCAGACATGCTTCGTCTTGTGAATGTGTACCTTCGAGAGTCAGATTTCCGAGGATGTTCCCGTGACCGTACGTCTCGTAAATACTGCCCAATTATTACTGTTGGAGGTTCCTATCCTGGATTCTTGTCTGCTATGTTCCGTTTCTTGCATCCAGATGTCATTGATGCTGCATATGCCAGTGCCGCTCCTCTATACATGTACGCACAGCGAACTGATCCAAATGTCTTTTACGATATTGTCACATCAGCCGCTGAAAAAGCGTCCCCAGGATGTCCAGCAGCAGTGAGGTCTACTCTTGTGGATGTAGTGGATACAATCCTAGGAGCATCTTCTCTAGAGGAAGCTGTAGCACTTGTAGGGGCCTGTGAAGATTCTATACCAGACCACATCAAAGTCCCCAAAGATCTCAGTGACTCCTTAGTACAAATGACAAGCTATACATTCGCCAATGACAATAGTGGATGCTATCCACCAGGTCCACAAACAGACCTTTTCAAGAATTGTCAAGTATTTCAAAATCCCAAATTGGATTCCTTAGCTAAAATGCGAGCCTTCTTCGATCGTGTCTTGATTGAAGATATGGAAGCCAGTAACGGATGCGAAGATAACCCAACGCTATGTGATGAGGAGAAGGAATTGAAAGCCATACGAAAATCTCATGGGGGGCGTTCTTGTTTTGACTTGGCAGCCCAATTTCCAGATTCACCAAGTTCAGAGGTTGTAGGTGGCGTTTTGAAGTCATATGACGAGGGTACCATGTGGGAATTTCAAACATGCACAACTATCATATTCCTTGCAGGCTTCTCTGATCAAAGCATGTTCCCGGCACACAATGCATCCTACCAGGATCTTACCAAAGAATGTCTTGAAAGCTTTGGTGTTACTCCACGACCGAGAGAATTAGCAGATATGTGGGGATTTGACGACCTTGTCGCACGTGGAGCTTCAAGAATCTTGTTCACCAATGGAGCGCAAGATATGTGGGCTGGGGGATCTATTTTGACAAATTTGACAGATGACCTATTGGCTTTGAATTTCGAAAATGGTGCTCACCATAGTGATCTTTCGCATCAAGGACCTACGGAAAGTGACACTCCTGACATTACGGCTGGATATGAACAGATTTCAGAAATATTAGGAAAGTGGATAGATGATATAATGGAAGGAATTTGAGATAACGATAGAGATAAAAAATTGTTAGAGGAAGATGGCTTTATTACGTTCCACATCTTCCTCCAATATTCGATACGTAAAATAAACTAGATTGATACAAACTTTATCATCCCAAGTTAAGAAAATGATATCATATAACTTTTTATCCTGCCCTATAATAGCAATTTATCTCCTTTCAAAATCCTTGAATAATTAAACATCCTGTGAATGTTTATCACATAAAGTTGACTAAGAAAAGGAGAAAAGTAAGACTTTGGGATCTTTGAGACAACAAGTTATATCGCGTGTGTACTTCCGGACTGAGTGAAACTACGTCACACGTTGGTGTTGATGATTGTGCAATATATTAACCAAAGCCATGTATATACATTATTTCTTCATATCATTTTATATTGCTGCATTTCTCAGCCATCTTCTATAACCATTATGTGATGACTGTACAATACAATTCACCACGACTTTAGCATGATATATTAGTCCACTCTAATTCCACTTTTGTAAGCCCAATAACAATTTTCAAGTTTAGAAGGTCCCAACTTATCATTGGAAATTGATAAATGGACTATACTTGAAAAATTGGCAATAAATTGTAGAAGAGCACTTAATATCAAAAGTGTAGCAATTTGCCAGTATACATACAGTATTATTGTTTTTGACATTAGAAATGGGGTGTGCTTATCTTGCTGCACTGGTCATTTTATGATAGATTGTTACTGCAAAGGTCTTTGACACACAATTCTTGATAAATATATACATTAAAACAGGTAGTGAATGTTTTATTTAGCCCTTGAATTAGTTCAACGGGATCTAAGCTGGGCAACATTTAACAAAAGAACAAGCGAGGCCATGCATTTAATGATATGCTTTTGATGAAAGTACATCTTATTACTAAAGCAGTTTCGTCCGGTCTGTCTGTCTGTTTTGACGAATCTCGTTTCCATTACTATCAAATGTACAAGTGCGAGTAATTCCTATTTCGTTACTTTTTACTGTACCCAATTTGCGCAAGTAAAACCTGTCTATAAAAGTAGCCTAGGGCAGCCGAATACTCGTCACTGCTTAAACATTAGTGTACTATAATTATTTTTTAGTCACGGAGACAGTTCTTCAATGATGAATGTATATCTTTAGAGATTTCCAGATGAAATCTTGGTAGTTTTTGTATCAAGTGATATTTAGAATGAACAAATCATAAAATGAAAGACTTTATTTGGCATTAGATAAATATAATGATATCTCACAGATTCAGAGTTCATGAATATTCTTGAAAAATTCAAGACTTTATTATCTTTGTAAATTTATAACCAAAAGTTAAAAGTAAATAATGCTTTGAAGCCAAATCAGCATCGCATAGTTGGTGCTCAATGGCAAAATCATCGATAAAATTAAAATGCACCATTCGGGAATCGAACCCGAGGCAAACGCTTGGAAGGCGTTTATGTTACCACTACACCAATGGTGCTTCTATTTAAAAATGGAGAATAAACATATCTAATTTTAGTAACATTTTACCTAAGAATTACCAATGAGAAAGTATTTACCAATCAGAACATCATATCTTTCTTCTAATCAGCTAAGCTATTTTTAAAGTATTAGCAATAACATACTTATCTAACACCAAACGCAGGTATTTTACATAATACATAAGTCTTATCTCAATAGTATGCACAGACAACACTTTATAACTTTGCCTATCTACATTATCTCATTCGTGAACAGCTCATCAAGGAACAAAATAAAAGGCATAACCATTTTGCAATAATTGACACAAATACGTTAAGATAGATCTCGGAAAGCTAAAACAATAATTCCCTTGATCCAGATTATATACAGTAAGGCAATTTTCTCATAAATTACTTAGACTAGACCTTTTACATGGATGAAAAATTAGGCTAAGTAGATCAGACATACTTAAGTTGTTAAGGTAATAAAACATGATTTATTTAAAAGCAGGAAAGCGTCCATTGCAATTCGTAACTATAGGCTCATTGACATACCCATCTATGTTTAATGTTCTCTTTGATGATTTTTTTACGTCGTTTATTTTTGATGGTGGTAGAAATAATTCTGAGAAAGAAAGATACAAATGCTTTATTAGGTGGATGATCAGTTGGGGATACGCTATAGCTCTTTGGACACACGCCTTGTATTTTCTTATGATGGCAACTTGTGATTTGGCTGGAGATAATAGCACTGTAATAATCGCATTAGGATGATACACAGTGACACTGAGGGATCACACGACTATTAGTATTGATGTTGCACAAGATAGATGCAAGATCATGAGTGATTGCCGCAAGAATCCGTAATCGAATTTACAGAATACGTGCCTTAAATTTCGAGTCATTGAATCGACGTCTATTTCTATTCAGAAACGTCTGTCATCTCCGTCAGCATCACTTACGTTTCCTCAACTTCCTGACACCCTTTCCTTTTAGATAAATGAATCAATATGCTCAAAAAGCTTTAGCTACAAAGAAGTGATGCGAGGAATCCAAATCATACTGATTGTGGTGTGCACTAGCAAACCAATCATATCTATTAACTTAAGAGGCCATATTCATTTGTAAAGTTGCAACCCATTCGATAGTTATATACTAATGCTCGAAACGTGTACATGGTTTCATTATTCTTCGGGTAAATATCGTCAGCAGCTGAGTTGGCTGTGACTTCACCTCGGGTCACCTGAACCATCTTGATGCAACCATTCAGTCTAATGATTCTCTACTTATTCTGTTTTAGCCAAAACCGTGAACACAATGGAAGTAGACCAAGCGCATGATGACATGTTCGTTCAAATGTAGATCCACAAAAATATACGAAGTCATTTGAATGACCCTAGAATGCGGTATTCCAATGGGGAACAAACATCTCAGGTAAAATTTGTGAGGTGATAGGACTTGAGCGAAGCAAATGTACCATTGATTTAAAACAAGTTAATGTTTTACATTGTTACCAACAAGAATCCATTGCTTAAATCGGCTTTTTCTCATAGCATTCTCATTAAATCGCTAAGGCAAACAGAAAATTATCTTAAATTATCTTTAGATATTTGCTTATACTGTATTTTCTATGCTTACACATGATTCCTCCATTTATCTGCACAAGTAATAGTATTGAACATTGTCACCACAGGAATTAAGTGCTTCTCAATGATACACTTAAAGCACTCAAGGCTAGACATCCTTCTTAGATAGATCACCTGCTATAAAAGCTTTTAATTGTAGCAGCTAAAGATTTTGAGCTACAAATTGGCTATGATGAATAAGAATTCCATTTGAATACCACCTGATATATTTCCAGATTGTTTCCAAGCTGAAATAAGCAAATCGAATACACTTGGTCACTTTTACAAGGCAAAGAAGACTAGTGATATTTTCACATCCAGAGGAACCCCAAGTATTAGAAGCAACTCGCCATTTTAAGAATGGGTATCGGATTCTTTTGACGCCCCAATCTTGGATTGAAAATTCCATCCTTGCTGCTAAAATAAAACCGGTAAACAGTTTCATTTTGATCTTACCTTTAATGCGCAGAGCTGCGTAGCAAAGAAATCTCATAATACTTGTTTGCAATAGAAAACGTATCGGGTTAAGAAGTGTGTCATTGGATAATTTCCATTCATTATTAGGACTGAATTAAGGTACAGTAGTCGCTCGTTTATAATTCAAAGATTTAGTCGCAAACACAGTTTAAGGTTGTCACGAGGCTTCTCAACACAAGTGCGTTAAAATGACGTGATCGGCTTTTTATTTGAAAAATACCATTTTATCATTAAGGATCATGATGACCGAATTTAGGAACAGCTCTGTTCCTCGTGCACTACATTTCAACAAAATAAAGTCTCAGAAGAAGCACTTGGAACTACACCTGTCTACTATTGTTCTTGAAATAAATGAGTGACCACATAATTTAACAACACATTCCATAAATTCCAAAACATTCATCCTACGATGAATACAATCGCAGTAAGAAAGATCGTTAATAGTTCTCTGTACAAATCAATTTGTGACAATGGAGTTAACATTGAAGACACTAAAGCCATTTCGAATAACGATGTGGAGACTCGAAGCTTGACCTTCCCCTCGGATTTGCAAGGCTATAATTCAAGCTGGAAAACTTTCGAAGAGGATGAAGGTATTGGGTCGACTGATAGTATTGTAGACATATCTTGGCATTCACTTTGCTCAGAGTACGAAGGGGATGAAAATGTTGAAGGCTGTGAGTCCGCTAATAACTTTGTAGACTCATCCTGGTGTTCACTCAGCGCAGAATACGTAATTCATGATGGAATGAACAAAAAGGTATGCATAGTGCTATCGATTGGAGATAAGGGAAGAGAAAAGAAAATGCACTTTGAAGACTCCCATATTATCGATTTCTCGGAAATTTTATTGGCGGAGGACTCAACGCAATGTTTGGTGGGAAAAGACGATCATGATTGTGGCGATTTTAGTGAAGACTTCGAAAGCCTTTGTAATGATTCTATAAAGATTACAAAGCAAAGAAAGGGTAGGAAAATCAAGAATGGATTATAGTCAATATCGTTCCATGTTAGATGAATGAACACGAGCAATAAAAAAGTTTATGCCTGAGTGTATCTTGACGTCTAGATTTACAAGCATATGAGAGAAGAATACGAAGCTCATAGTTTACGCGGCATCGCGAATAAATCATATGATTATTAGCGAAACTATAGTATTACCCTAATTTTGATTCGACTCCTTTTTTCCAATGAGCTCCTCTAAGAGTTTCTTTAATTTGCAGCTGTTTTCTCTCTCAACTCCTTTGGCGATTTCATCATCAAAATAAAACTGGATTATAGATTGCGGCTCATCATGCTACTAGTAAAACAGCAATAAAGGTCTTCAAGATGTGAATGTTTGAAGAGAGATATGATTAATCCAAAAGCTAGCTTAGACTATATGTAAAGAATATTACTTCCACAAGTTAGTAATTATTTACACTTCTCTTCATTACCTTTCTAGCTTCGATGTCTTCGCATCCCTGTCATTTGCCAATGGTTGCCACATTATCCCATAGTTATATGAAGCTTGTTAGCAACAACATGAATATTAGACTTGCCTGTTGGTGATTGGATTGGGGTTAAGTACCGAAAAAGCCATTTTTCGTGTGTAAAATTCCATCAAACGTTTACATGTTGTTTCCTTTCGACAATTTAATCATAACTCCTTTACTTACAATCAACAAATCCATTATTGAGTGCTTTCTTAATGCAGAATATACTGACCCAAAGTGCAACTTCAAATACAGTATTTCGACATTTTTCAAACAAATTATTCACTACTGCAGGGTATCTTTTGCTCCATGTTCATTGTAGATAGTTCAATAATATGATTATTTTTTATTTTCGATGAGTGTTAAATCTTGTTCTTGATTATTGATAATAGTAGGAGTGTCACAAGATTGAAATATTTTGGACCATAGTGTTTCTCCCTAAAAATTGTGGCACATGATTTGAAAGTCACTGATGGCTATTAAAATTAAATGTTTATAAATTTGGGAATGAATTATTATTCATTATTCAATCTAAATTTGCTACGAGATACGTGCATATTTTCAAATTTAATTCGTTTTGATACTTCCTAGTAATAGCAGTATTACACGTTTCCAATCATAGTACACATGACATATTTCATGATTATTAACAGATACATGCTTATATCTTTGACATTTAAGTATCATCTCCATGCTTCACATGATGTTATGGTATCTTTCCAAACTTTGTAGCATTCATGGTTGTCCTACTTATG
>CAAAJI010000551.1:4827-16282 GCA_900642245.1 Fragilaria radians | reverse complement strand
CTACCACCATCAAAAATAAACGACGTAAAAAAATCATCAAAGAGAACATTAAACATAGATGGGTATGTCAATGAGCCTATAGTTACGAATTGCAATGGACGCTTTCCTGCTTTTAAATAAATCATGTTTTATTACCTTAACAACTTAAGTATGTCTGATCTACTTAGCCTAATTTTTCATCCATGTAAAAGGTCTAGTCTAAGTAATTTATGAGAAAATTGCCTTACTGTATATAATCTGGATCAAGGGAATTATTGTTTTAGCTTTCCGAGATCTATCTTAACGTATTTGTGTCAATTATTGCAAAATGGTTATGCCTTTTATTTTGTTCCTTGATGAGCTGTTCACGAATGAGATAATGTAGATAGGCAAAGTTATAAAGTGTTGTCTGTGCATACTATTGAGATAAGACTTATGTATTATGTAAAATACCTGCGTTTGGTGTTAGATAAGTATGTTATTGCTAATACTTTAAAAATAGCTTAGCTGATTAGAAGAAAGATATGATGTTCTGATTGGTAAATACTTTCTCATTGGTAATTCTTAGGTAAAATGTTACTAAAATTAGATATGTTTATTCTCCATTTTTAAATAGAAGCACCATTGGTGTAGTGGTAACATAAACGCCTTCCAAGCGTTTGCCTCGGGTTCGATTCCCGAATGGTGCATTTTAATTTTATCGATGATTTTGCCATTGAGCACCAACTATGCGATGCTGATTTGGCTTCAAAGCATTATTTACTTTTAACTTTTGGTTATAAATTTACAAAGATAATAAAGTCTTGAATTTTTCAAGAATATTCATGAACTCTGAATCTGTGAGATATCATTATATTTATCTAATGCCAAATAAAGTCTTTCATTTTATGATTTGTTCATTCTAAATATCACTTGATACAAAAACTACCAAGATTTCATCTGGAAATCTCTAAAGATATACATTCATCATTGAAGAACTGTCTCCGTGACTAAAAAATAATTATAGTACACTAATGTTTAAGCAGTGACGAGTATTCGGCTGCCCTAGGCTACTTTTATAGACAGGTTTTACTTGCGCAAATTGGGTACAGTAAAAAGTAACGAAATAGGAATTACTCGCACTTGTACATTTGATAGTAATGGAAACGAGATTCGTCAAAACAGACAGACAGACCGGACGAAACTGCTTTAGTAATAAGATGTACTTTCATCAAAAGCATATCATTAAATGCATGGCCTCGCTTGTTCTTTTGTTAAATGTTGCCCAGCTTAGATCCCGTTGAACTAATTCAAGGGCTAAATAAAACATTCACTACCTGTTTTAATGTATATATTTATCAAGAATTGTGTGTCAAAGACCTTTGCAGTAACAATCTATCATAAAATGACCAGTGCAGCAAGATAAGCACACCCCATTTCTAATGTCAAAAACAATAATACTGTATGTATACTGGCAAATTGCTACACTTTTGATATTAAGTGCTCTTCTACAATTTATTGCCAATTTTTCAAGTATAGTCCATTTATCAATTTCCAATGATAAGTTGGGACCTTCTAAACTTGAAAATTGTTATTGGGCTTACAAAAGTGGAATTAGAGTGGACTAATATATCATGCTAAAGTCGTGGTGAATTGTATTGTACAGTCATCACATAATGGTTATAGAAGATGGCTGAGAAATGCAGCAATATAATGATATGAAGAAATAATGTATATACATGGCTTTGGTTAATATATTGCACAATCATCAACACCAACGTGTGACGTAGTTTCACTCAGTCCGGAAGTACACACGCGATATAACTTGTTGTCTCAAAGATCCCAAAGTCTTACTTTTCTCCTTTTCTTAGTCAACTTTATGTGATAAACGTTCACAGGCTGTTTAACCATTCAAGGATTTTGAATAGGAGGGTAATAGCTTTCAATTTCCTAGAAGGACTTCCGCCATTTGAACCACTCTTTTATGTTGGGTATGCTTCTTTGAAGATAACAAAGTGTTCGGATTATTTGAAATCAAATTGTTCCAATTGATAAAATATTTCAATTCAATTAGTTCCATGTTTCCAGGCGTCTTCTTTACCCAAGTACTTCTATATTTTTAAAATAAATGGAATAGTTTTACTAGAAGCACAGAAGAGGGCCATATTCATATTCATTTAATTTTTTGAGCTGCGATCATCTGAATTTTGGTTTGATCTATCTTTTGCTATTTCTTTCATTCTTAATCTGAAAACGATCCACTTGTTTTATTTCCATGTAAGGTAGGTCAAAGTCAATGGACTTTTTTCATTTTTATTTTCGTGGCAGTTATTTGCACGTTTTTTTCTGCTTGAGGTTATACCATCACGGTTTTCGTGGTTGGTCATGATTAGCTCTGTATATCAAATGGAAAACATTTCACAACAAATTATTCACCGAAGACTATTTGTTTTTATTTTCTATTCAACTGGGAGGAACGTGGCAATGACCTTCTGTTACAGTACATTTTCTAAAAATCAGGTAGCTTATTTCTTCCAAAAGATAATTATTTTGCTTCAAGAATTTGACAACCACACAAACTTTTGTTTCACGTTCTAATTGCTGCAATATTACTGTTACTCGTATATGTCCCTTTTATGTGCACGCTTTGAGATGTCTAGTATGTCATATTTTTGTTTCAAACCACAAATTTAAAACCGACGTCCACAGCACTTTCATGAAGGAACAATCAAAGTCATACGGTGCAACGATAAATGTCATCCATGAAGAGGAAGAAGCACCTATATCAAGATTTGAAAATTTTCTCAAAAAATGTCCTTCTTGCAATGTGACTGCCCTGTTATTGCTTTTAGTTGTCGTCACAATTATGGTGATTATTTCACCAACATTTGACCGACATGGTGTCAAAAGCAGCGAAGGAAGCTATGAATCTCGCTTTCATCGCATGGAAAATAATGATGAAAATTCAGCATTGTTTTATGATGAACAAATAATTGATCACTTTAGCGAAGACGGGGTTGGATTGAAATCGTATTGGAAACACCGTTATTATTTGAGTACAAGGTATTTTGGTGGTCCCGGGTCTCCAATTTTCCTTGTAATTGGTGGAGAGGGAGCACTTGATCATGGTATGCTTTATCCATTTGTCACAGACGTTCTCGCAAAACGATTTAATGCTGCCGTTGTTCAACCGGAACATCGCTTTTACGGAGCCTATCAACCAGTCCAAAATGCAACGATTCCTCAACTGTTGAAACTTCTTACACCACAACAAGCAATAGCAGATATGCTTCGCCTTGTAACAGTGCACCTTCGTGAGACCACTTTAAAGGGATGCTCGCCAGATCGTCGATCTGCCAAGTATTGTCCACTGATAACGATTGGAGGATCGTATCCAGGATTTTTATCCACTATCTTTCGATTGGTACATCCAGATGTTGTCGACGCTGCATACGCCAGCGCGGCGCCTCTGCTCATGTACGCGCAGCGAACCAATCCCAACGTCTTTTATGATATCGTAACTGCATCTGCAGAACATTCATCTCCTGGTTGTCCTACAGCAGTCCGACAAGCACTTAACGATATCGACAGAGTTGTTTTAAGTGCTCCATCGTTGCGTGATGCGGCACTGAATGTTGGAATTTGCGAAAATTCTATACCACATAGCATCAAAGATCAAAAGTCACTCAGTAATAGACTTCTCGACATGGTGAGTTACTCATTTGCCGATCACAACATGGATGCCTATCCTCCGGGCCCAGACACCGGGCTCTATAGAGTTTGCCAAGTATTTCAAGATGAGAACTCGGATACTTTCGATATCATTAGACATTTTTTCGAGAGTAAAATTCAACAACGCATATACGAAGAGAAAGGTTGTGACATGGCAAGTGTTCATTGCAACCAAGATGAAATTCTTCATTTAGTCCGTCATGAAGTTGGAAAACGTGATTGCTTTGATTTTAAGAATGAATTTCCAGATGATCCCAAAATTCAGGTGGATTGGTCTTCCGTTCCGAGTGATGAGGATACTATGTGGAATTTTCAAACTTGCACCAATGTCATTTTCCTTGCTGGCTTTTCCGAGGAAAGCATGTTCCCATCTTGGAACGCAACATTGGAAAGATTGACAAAGGAATGTCAGGATAGCTTTGGGGTCACACCTCGTCCACGTGAGCTCGCTGACCTTTGGGGATTTGACGATTTGGTACGACGAGGTGCGTCTCGCATTCTGTTTACCAATGGAGGTCAAGACATGTGGTCAGGAGGGTCCATTCGGCAAAATTTATCAGATTCTCTCTTGGCACTAAACTTTGAAAATGGTGCTCACCATAGTGATCTATCTCATCGGGGCCCAAGCGAGAATGATACACCAGATATTACGGAGGGATTCATCCTGATTGCAGACATTTTAGAGCAATGGCTTAATGAAATCAGGAATGAAGCCCATGAATAAAGAAGTTACAAATTAATTTGAACAAATCAATTGTTTTAGTTGAAATTAATTGTCATAAATCTAAGCGTGTTTTGTTTTAGTTATCTGATTAAATTTTCAGAAATGAGAACCCCCAATCTTTAAAAATAATCGTTAGCACGTCACACTAGTGTCAAAGACAAAAAAAGATTTTGTGTGATCATAAGATTCGATCATGAAAATCTCAAATGTATTTGCCATCCTAAGCAGCGTTTGCTTGCAAATGCTACTAACCAGCACAAATGCCTTGGTACTACCAATTCGCATGTCATCAATGCCTTTGGAGAGGATAAGCATTGAAGATCGACGTAAATTTATTGGAACAATAGGAGCCACGACTAGTTTTTGGGTTATGGGATCGAGATCTATCCCACCAGTTGGTGCAACATCAGCATTCGTAGATTACAAGAATGTAGCCTCCGATATTGCTCAACTCGTTGCTGAGGACCCAAACAAGGGTCCAACACTAGTACGCTTAGCTTGGCATTCGTCCGGAACTTATGACAAAATGAGCAAGACAGGTGGAAGTAGCGGTGGTACTATTAGATTCTCAGAAGAATTGGCACATGGAGGAAATGCTGGACTTGGAGTTACCGCTTTACCATGGCTAGAGGGTATCCACAAAGCACATCCTGACATTTCCTATGCTGATCTATACACTCTTGCAGGAGGTAAGTCTCTTTTAGTAGTTATATTTATTTACATAAGTCCTCTATTCCACATGCATAATTGGATAACCTAATTTTTCATCCTTTAAGTTGTCGCGATTAAATCTTTGGGAGGTCCTACGATTCCGTGGTCGAGTGGTCGTGTTGATGAGATGGATCCTTCCACGGTCACACCAGATGGTCGCCTTCCAAACGCCGATGTTGGAAAGCCTGGAGCTGACCCATCCGACGCCCAGCATCTACGTGATATCTTTTACCGTATGGGATTCGATGATCAGGAGATTGTTTGTTTGAGCGGTGCTCATGCACTGGGTCGCTGTCATACTACGGCTTCTGGATACGACGGCCCCTGGACTCCAACTCCAACTGTTTTCAACAATGCATACTTTACAATTTTGCAGAACTTAAAGTGGGAGGAAAAGATATGGGAAGGTCCAACTCAGTACGTCAATTCACCAGCAGGAGGCCTCATGATGCTACCAACAGATTTGGTACTTCTACAGGACAAGAAGTTCCAAAAGTATGTAACAGTTTATGCCAAGGATGCGAACAAGTTCAATGATGACTTCACGAAGGCGTTTCAGAAGCTTGAGGAGCTAGGAACCAAAGACTTGAAAAGTTGTGAGTGGGCATGAAGAGTATTCAGATCTCTTTCTTATGCCCTGATGTAAATCCTGAAAAGAAGCGATGACTATGAAACTTTAGTTACTAACGTATTATTTCGTTTCTACTCTAATATGAGTCATACTTTTATCATCGCCTTGCCGTAACATGAATTAGAATGTTAAGACTTTGTTCAACAAAATTAGCGCTCTGCTCGGAATTCTTTTCATCAATCTCGCGCCTATAGGGAATGATAACTTAATGGGAAGTTTCATTCCAGCCCTGATTTTCCTCTTCAACTATTAACAAAAATAGGAAGTATTCAGGTCTGACTTTGGATCAAAACAACCATGAAGTCCATGCGGTACATGATTTTTCAACCAAAGGTTGGCGACAGGACCATTTCGCAATGGGAATTTTAAATCAAACACAGAAACAAAGGTTCTATGAGCGACAGCATCACAGACGATACCTAACAAATAGGCTTCATCCTCTTGATCTAAGTCTGCTCCCTCCTTTGGAACTACAAGGGGCTCGCCACAAAAATACCGACTCCCAAAAAAGTAACAGTCAATATCATCATTGCGCTTTCCAGGCGTAAGGGAATGTACGTAGCCATCCTCCACTCGATGTTTTGAATATCCACAGGGGGCAGACGAATCACCCACCAAATTACTTACTGCAGCATACACATTATTTGCTTTCTTGGAAAGAAAATTTGGATGGACCACACAATGCTCAGCACAAACATTACTAGAATCCGGTGCGATGGACAAGCTCTTGGTTTTCCTCAATACTGGATCTAGTTCCAATCTCCATAAAAATGTCTGAGGTATCTGAGAGAATTCTGGAGCAAATCCTCCCCAGGCTCCCAAAAAATCCTTGGAATCATTTGGGGGCCAACCTGAGAAGAATGTCACAATGTTGCCTGACTTTTCATCTTCGTAACCATGTGAGAAATGAATGCAAAAACAGGGAGGAACTTGAACTTCAATAGGACCAACAGACATGTCACTTGTTGGTCGGGATATAATAAATGCCTTGACATCAGCTCTTCCATCCATTTTGAGGGATGCTGCCGGTCCCTTCATTCCCGAAAGAAAGTCAAGTGTATTCATAGATAACGCATTGACAAGAAAGACAATATAATTTTCCGTGACCACCATATCATGAGGTGCCAATGCCACATTCGGTAGAACGACAGTCCTCGAAGCTACTGGTATCATACCATTATTCGATGATGACCATTCCGTCACGGTTATCCTTAGACCATTCCCGACATCCGTCCAATGCCATCCCACAAGATTTCCAGTACGAGGACAACGTTGTGGATGAGCTGTATGCGCCGCCCCTCCCAAGAAATCTGGAAGAAAATGTCGGGGGATGGTAGGAATATCCACTGCCAACCGATTCCCAGATGGCAAAATACCATTCAGGGTATCTTCACCAATGGTTTCCAATGTTTCCGGATTTAGTTGATACGGTAACCCTGCTTCAAACAATGCTAATAATTTGCCTCCAAAGGCAATGACTTGTGTATTGGCGGGATTCTTAATATTCAAATTCATGGCTCGTTCTTTAATCTTTGTCCAAGGTGACGGCTCGACTGGATCCTCATCGATTCCTGGTCCAGGGTCCTTTCCTCGTGGACCAGTCCCAAATGTTCCTCGTAAGACAAAGCGGTTGGCATTAAGTTCCTCGGTAAAGTGCTTCGTTTGAACGAAACGTGATTGAAATTTGACTTCGCGCTGTCCTGATAATGTGTCTGGACTTGGTGGAGAGAATGTAATTTGAAGTACTAATCCATCGCCATCCAAGGCATGCGCGACACGTTGACCATTGATACCCATTTTTCCAGGTCCATTACGATATAAAGTACCCACTAGATCATCAGGGAGAGTCCCATCAATTTCATCGATGATATAATTTGCATATCCTGTTGATGAATCGATACCCATTGTATCTCTACGGGGTTCACTTCCATTCTCGGGGAGTTTCATATCGTAACTATACCATGCTTTCCTCCAATCATCTGTTAGAAAAATTCCATTCCCAAGCTCATTTGGTTCCTCCAAAGGATGTTTCTTCTCATCCCATGCATTTTGTAGCTTCGAGGACACCGTTCTTATTTCGGGGTATAATAATGTTGGAGCAGCAGTTATTGTGGATTCGTCATTGATATTAGGAAGAGACGAATCTTCTTTTGGTTTAGACAACACATTTAATGGTGTGGCTGTGAATGGGATGTTAAGAGATTGGACTGTTGTCTTTAGTCCATGACCAAGACAAATTACAACAAGAAAATTACGAATCATTCTTTATTATCATCTCCACAGAAAGAAAGATATCCTTGCGACCACGTAAGTAAATTTAGACAAGTAAATAAAGTCACAGTAAACCGTGAATCTTATCTGAGATGAAAAAAAATCACGATGATGACGAATGGACTCTCCGACATTTTGATTTTATTCAATCACTATATTCCTAAATCAATGCAATTGTAGAAACAATAAAGACTATACAGAAGTATTAGAAACTATTATACAATTAAAAGAGTACCATCGTCTTGCATGGAGGAACAATCGTTATGCTGACTCTCGTCCATTGTTCATGTTAATCCATTTTCGGAAAGCATGTAATGATACATAACAGATGCCAGAGAATTACGACAGGAATAAGATTGTACTCATCCACATCAATATAAGGCCAAGCACAATCCAATATTGAACACAACAATGAACTTCCTGGTATCGTAACTTGTATATCTAGCAAATTCGTCTCTGCAGTATCATCATAGTCTGCCTGTGATTGAAACGTAACTCTTAGGGGTAATCTGAAATTTGATAGAATCATCATCACACAAGGAAACGACGTTCTTTTTGGCCTTCAAACATCTCCCGAACCGAACAACACTGTTGTCGAAACAAAGTTTCGTGAAGCGTTTTGTATGTGAGACGTGTTTCACATGAAATCTAAAGGCTAATCAACGCTTTACTTTCGATTTTAGAACGGAAGTTGGACTGTCTCAACGGATGATTGAAAGAATTTTGACATAATCGAACGCATATGTGAGCGTTGACTTTTTTCTTCGTTACAATGTAGAAATCTAGCATCGTATTTGATGCTGCCATGCGAGAACGAACCAAAGGGAACTTTATGTAAGATAGCCTCTGACATATTCCTATAGTTGGTAGGTCTAATGGTGATTACAATCAGGAAAAATAATAAGTAAATGAAAAATTAGGAATTTTTTAATTTTTGTATAAATTCAACAAGTACTTAATCTGACAGAGCTCAACTTCAAAGGAAACAGACGTAGGGTAACTGAAGAGTGTCCAAATTTAGTACTTTTCCACAGTTGTAGAAACTAGAAGTGAATCTACTTAACTCATAAGTTCTTACAGAGGAGGATTTCTTTTAGGATTAAGTAAATCTACTACCCCCATAGGAGCAGGCTTGGCCAAAACTTGGACGTGCTTTTCATCTCACCCTTCCCTCAAAATGTAAAAACAGGTAAGGGTTTATCCGTAATGTCAGGCCAAAAGATAGTATTCATGACAAAATCCGCGAGTTTTGAATTATCCTCAATGAGATGTGGAAGCAAATATAATTGCCACTCACAATGTGATAGGGAACGCCAAATTATCAAATAAACTTAATAGTCAAAAATGAAATAAACCCCAAACTATAGATCATGATTGGAAAATTGATGAATAATTTTAGTGTAATGGGGCAGATCTTATTTGATTCACCTAGAAAGGCGAAAGTGCTTATTTTGTTACTGTCAGAGTATTTAGTCCAACAGATCTAAAAAACCTGGGATATTTCATTATCCGTTGTAATAGTGAATTGACATTGCTATTACGGAGCTCACTTCAAATAGACTTGACAAAATTAGTCAGTTATATACTATACAGTGATGTAATTGCTTAGATAAGAACAATACTTGCTTCGACTTGAACTAAAAATGTAAATGGATTCTCCAAAAATTGAGATTACGAAGTTTCATCTTATTACAAACTAATCAATGACAAGATCATTGACCGTCAACCAGACATAGAGGAGTAACTTGTATTGAATCCGAATGAGCTATTCTAGTCATTTGAATGTTTGAATTTTCATGCATTCTAGGAAGTAAGTTTTGAGCATTCTGAGGTGGTTTTTCCCGAAATACTGCCCCTTGACATGCCTTGACGTATGAATCAAGAAGAGAATGAGCAATATCCAGTATATAAATAAAAATAAAGCAATAGGCGAAAACATGTATGCTTGTACCGACATTGGAGACGTCCCGTATCGTTAGTACAAGATAATATGACGAATATTATTCTTGTGTTTTTACACATCTATTCACGGAAGTTAGGAGTTATCAGTCATTTTTGTTTCGCCCACAAATTTGGATGACGATAAAAAGTATTTTGTCATAAACAACTTTAGTGATGACCAAATATTACTTGTAAATGGAAAGTATGTATAATACATTCCAGGACCGTCACATTAGACAGGAGTGTAATATGATTCAAATCATGTTACAATCCAACTCTCCATAAGAGTTGTAGATTCCATTCATCTGTTCATAAGAGTTGTAGATTCCATCCATCTGTTCATAAGAATTGAAGATCCCATCCAACTTGTCATAAGAGTTGAGGATTTAAGATCCACTTCAACTCTTCACAAGGTTAACTCTTTGCAATACGTGAACAGAAGAGGATACAAATCAAAATTATAGAGATGTGTAAAATAGATTATAATTTCACATTGTGTCTATTCATCACTCAACATAAACCATAAAGAAGCATATGAATACTTAATTTAGAAAATTCATGAAACATTGTTGAATAGTCAAGCAGGGACAATTTAAGTGTTTACATTCATAGCGTTAAATAGTAAACTGTTTAAATTCAACTAGAATATTGAAGAAGAAAAAATATGTTAATGCCTTGTCTCATAGTACAATCAACTCCAAATTATGACGACATAGCATTTATCTTGTTTCCTTTCATTTGCCCTTGTTCCTTGTTGATAGGAAAATGGCAATTTTTGAATCCATTGCAAAATAGATTACGACAGGATTGGAATTTTTGGAGTTGTGGTGCGAAACTAGATTGGCAGACAAGTACAATGCGAAACACTAGTATATATAAATGATTGTATGTAAAGATTTGAATGCCTTGAATGATGTCAAGCAAATGTTCCTAGGATCAAAATTGAATACAAGATGAAATTATGGAAATCGTCTAAATTATTTCACAAATTCTAAGGACGTTGGTCTAGAGAGCACCAACGAGCCTATAGTTTCTCCGTCTCTTTGGTTTGGAACTCTAGAATTATTTGTTAGATTGAACAATTGATTAAAACTAAGTTAAAGAGTATTATAGAAAATAAAGTTTGTAAGATCATGAAATCATTATGTTATATTTGGGAAAGCAACTAGAATAAAACAATATCAGAGTCTAGGGGTTTTAGCAAAGATAGTGCGAAGTGTTTTAACAATCTCACACTGTAAAAACAATTTCTCATGTTTTCAAAAGCTGGAAGGTGAGTGTAAGGGGATAACAAAACCCAAAATTATGTGTTTAGGAGACAGTTATTTAAAGAAATGAAAGGTCGGGATCGTTGTCTTTCACAAATGTTGATTAGAAATCCTTACTTGTCCTTAGCGCGATGAGAAAATCCAATTATGAAAAATAATACTAAGTCTGTAAGTGGACATTTTAGGAAAGGAAATCATATCTCTATCGGTTGGTATTAG
>CAAAJI010000550.1:9426-20047 GCA_900642245.1 Fragilaria radians | reverse complement strand
ATTCACTTTAGAATTGAAGATTATTTTATTTTATTCTATGGATGCTGATTCCCTTTCCTGTCAAGGATCCTTTCAGTGTTAAATAAAATTCTCCAGTTAATTTCTCTCTGCTTGATTGCTTGTAGCTGACTTGTGGTCTCTTTCTAACCTTGTGTCTCCAAGCTTCCCAAATTTACTTGATTTAACCTTGTGATACGGCAACGCTTGAATTCCCTAACTCTCACACCCTTGAGGTAAGTACTCTATCTCCCTCGCTCAGTGCCAGTTTCTCAGAGTCAAGCGGACAATCTTCAGTTAGATTCCAGTTTGGCAACTCCTTCTTGTATCGACGTAGCTCTTCAACTTGCGTGCGCAGAGGAAGCGTGTAATTATTTGAAGCGGTTGAGCAACAAATAAGGGCTTATCTTTGTTTCTTGACAGAATTGAGTTCGATCGATCAAAAAGAGTCTAAACGAATAATTGTAATCCTACTACTAAAAAAGTTTCACATTCGATCTGGCCGGTGCTACCCCTTAACCCTTGCGACTAAAATCAATAGGGATAGAGCTAATTCGAACGGATGTTCCTTCAAAACTATGAAAAAGTAAATAACAATATTCCTATAATCTTAGGTCTAGTTATTACTGGTTTAAAAGGCATTAATCATATGGATCAATTATATCGTTGCATCTTTGGGATGATTCTTTTTGTATGAATCCTTCATTAGTCTCATTTTTTAAACTGTCAAACAAGTAAAGAATACAACTTATAAAGTTAACAAAACAACAATATTGACTTTGTACCAACAGCTTTATTTTGATTTTTGATCGATAATCTTTGATGTTCCAATAACAGCAGCACCAATAACTTCTACAGCAACAGCGCAAGAAAAAGCTAAACTATGTCTTTAAACCATAACGTTAATAGGGAAAAAATGAAATTATTACCTGTACACCTTCGTAATGCCCATGCTATATCAGTGGTATAATTTTCTTTAAGTTCTGCAACATTGATCGTAACTGTAGATACCTCTGACATGTTAGGTCAAGTAGAAAAACTTAAATATTGTGCTATGCATCTGATTGTATGATCTGCAAATTCTGGGTTCACAAATAGCAATAATAAAAATCTTTGTCAAAATAATTGCTGGATATTTATAAGCAGAAATTCAAAGATGCACAAATAACAATCATAAAAATCTTTGTCATTATTATTGCTGGAAATGTAAAAATTCAAAGATACATTCTCGTTTTTAACATAGTTAACTCTGCGTAGCAAAGCAAGCACCAACTACTAGTCACTAATAAAATTTAATCGCTACGACTTTTCACTACTAACTCCACGTATTCCACGTAATTCGCGAAAACTTCGTACACACATACTTTTCGTACCTAATTCCTTCGTAATTCATGCTTCGTACTCCGTATTTTAATATCATCGCTCGTTGCTAGTTTGGGTTTGCGACCGACATGTGATTGATATCATTACAAGGAGGTCTTGTCCAACGCAAGAAATCTTTAATTTTTTTTTCAAGGTAATCAATTGTTTTAGCCTTTGACCCTAAAAGCTTAAACAATGGATAATGGCATAAAGATGATTTTGCATGCTTCATTGGCAAACTTGATGTTCAATGAGTTTTGGAACTGAGTTGAAATCATGTGTACAACGTATCAAGTTTGCAGGTAACAGCCGGTGTGATAGTGCTTACTTATAACCCTTGCAATTGGTTTGAAGTGAAGAATCAACTGGATTATGACATTATTGCTATTCTGGGCGTAATTCCACTTATCTCAGCATGTGTTGCCTAACTGAAATGATTAAATTTTATTTGTGATATTTATTGATGTGATTGAACTCGAAAACGTGATTGAGTTAGCGTGGATCACAAATAAATGCCCGCGACTTTATCTCAGCATGTGTTGCCTAGCTGAAATGATTAAATTTTATTTGTGATATATTTACTGATGTGATTGAACTCGAAAACATGATTGAGTTAGCGTGGATCGCAAATAAACGCCCGCGATTTCTCCAGCGTATTGTTAACAAAGAATCTTGACCTTAATAGACAGTTGGCGTCAAGAAAAATTTAATTTCTTAACAAAACAAATCTGTTCTGACTAGTAATTTCAATTACAGTATTGTATTGTGAGTGGTCAAATTTCGGGTTTAGGTTCCGTGGCAAAGACTCGAAGATGTCAACAGCGCATAGACCGACATGGAAACCTGCGGTTGGAAGATCTGACGGAGGTGGATGGAATGCTGGTGGAGCATCGTCTGCACGAAAATCAACCTTGGACTTAGCAGCGCACACTAAATTAAAGCTACGTCATGGACCTCAGGTCATCGACCGGCATTCTGCACTTCGAGAATCAATATTGAAATTAGAAGAAGCAGAGAAGAAGGCCCCAAAGCTGGGACGCCGACAATTAGATCCCGTAATAGAGGAAGAAGGGCGCATAAAGTTGTTGAAGCAAACTGCTGAAGTGGACGAAGAACGGTACGATAACTGCCTGATGTAATTAAGTTCATCAGAATACGTGAAATCTCACATTTTACATCCCATTAGAATTCGATCAAAGTATAAGGACGATTTCGAAGATGATGTTGTTAAAGAGGACGATGCTTGGTCCGATTTAGATGGCGACGATTCTGATTCTGACGACTCGGACGAGTCTGATGAAGATGACGAAGCTGCATTGCAGGCGGAATTAGAAAAAATCCGAGCTGAACGTGAAGCGGCCAAGAGAAAAGAGGAGGAAGAAGCGAATGTCATGAAAGAAAAAGAACTAGAGGAGGAAGCTATGGTTGGAAATCCATTACTAGGAATGGAAACGAACGCGTCAAAGCTTAAGCGCAAGTGGAATGATGATGTTGTCTTTAGGAATCAAGCAAGAGGCGAACCCGAGGTTCAAAAGAGATTCATCAATGATACCATTCGAAATGATTTTCATAAAAGATTCTTGAATAAGTTCATTCGATAATAAGTTTTTCGTGATAGAATATGGAAATACGTTTCATTTTATGCAACAAAGAGATTATTTGCAACTTCTTTGACTTGTTTCCAATTCTACCTCCTTCTTTGCTTTGATGATTGTGGCTGTTCACTATTCGAAGTAATAGGCTTTCAGGAAGATAATATCTTGTTCTAAAAGTATAACATTATCATTTTTTAAAATTTTGGCAATGATTCCACAGCCAAAGTCAAGCATTTATAAGGACTTTGATTTTCTAAAATCTGTTTTAACTTTCCTCATTGTAAAGTCCTCTGTGCAATATACTTTTCTTTATGGTTCCTCCTGATATATCATATTCTCAAGTCAGTGCATAAAAATGAAAGCAATTCAATCAAAATCACTAAATCATAATTATCCCCCACAGACAATAAATATAGACGCAACCCAATGGTATTAAACTGAAACCAATCTGCTTATCTCATTTCTTCTTATCCTTTTTTGACAAGTAAAGAACTGTCAGATGCATTTATTGATAAATTAATATTAATTTGCTGAGCTCTAAAGTGGCAAAGAGTTTGTTATCCGGGATCGCTGGACTACCACCTAATATTGACGAAAAAAAAACTTCCTTCTATTCACAGGTTAAGAGATAAAAATATGCTGATTCTTCGGAAGATGGAGCAAAAAAGTGTCGAGGTTTTGATGATGGTTCTCCCAACGTGATTTGAATTTCACACAATGAATTGCAGTATCCTATTAAACTGAAATTGCTCTTTCATTAGTGGCATCCGTATTCATCCACCAGGCTTGAAATTCTTCAAACGTAATTCTATCGTCAAAGTTTTTATCGAGCGCCATAAAGGTCGCAGCAACTTCATTACTTGACATTTCAATTCCTTCACCACGAACAAATGCAGTTAGCTCTTTGACATCCAAGCTGCCACTTCCAGAAGTATCATATTGATTCCATTTTTGTTTCAGGTCCTCTTCTGATTTGATGGAAAGTTTGAGGAGACGTAATTGTTTTTGAGTGCTCATGCCAACGATAATTGCTGTAATACCAACGAGAATCATCCATCCACCGACAATCCAATCCAACATGTTGACATTAGTTACTTGTAGTGATCCGCAGAATATATATAATATACCTCGGCCCCAAGTATATTCCAAAAACTTGGCATAGTACCGCACCTTGGCTGCCAAATCCACAGACAATACACCTGGTGCCTCGATGGATACAATAAATATCCCAAAGATACAATTGTATAATGCAATAAGCGCGGAAGTAAAACGAAAGGAGAAGAACCGATCCAATATGGCAATGCCATTACTAAGTATCATTGCAATACCACCCAAAAGTGCCAAGAGACGATATGTCGTCGGTCCCTCAGTATGATCTTTTTGAATGCTACTCGCTGCCGTAGACTTGATCATAGAGGCACCCTGAGCAATAGCTGCCATGGCTAAATTGGATCCTAGCAAATTAGATGTTTCCTTCGCTTCGGTAGCCATGTCAAATTCGAGGAGTGGGGGAATCTATGAATTTTAATTTGAAATATGTATCTTTTGAGTACTGAACTGATTTAGGAGATTGGTACAAGATTCTTGTGTACAATTTTACAATGCTGTAAGGTTTAGGATATACTCCGTTTCGTGGTCCCAATGAATCGGCGGGTCGACGAACTCTTCCCTGAACAATGTTTTGCATCGTTCTTTGATATTCATAGTCCATTTTATTCAGTATTGAGGTTTAATAGCCATGTCAAGACAAGGGATCCGTGATAGGAACCGGAAATATATCACAGCTGGTCATTTTCAGTTGATTTATGTCCTTGCATTGGTGACGAGCTTATGTGTTAACTTTCACTATTTCTTTCTCTCCCCCAAGGAAAATGCTGTGAAAAATAATCATAGAATACCCTCACCGGCGAATTTGATGCGACAGCAAAACTACCAAAATCAAGATGGCGAAGAATTCTCAGCTTGTATGCTGATAATGGATGACAACCACCGACTAACAGAGTGGATGGCATATCATTACCACGTTCTTCCTTTGAGGTATTTAGTTGTTGCTATTGACCCAAATAGTGAGACATCTCCTTCCCTCATTTTAGATCAGTGGAGAAGTCAAGGTATGACTATCATCGAATGGAATAATACACAGATTTACGGAGGAAAGTTGAAGCACTATGAACGTTTGATGAACACACAGGAGCAGAAACCGCATCATCATCGTCAGCGACAAAATATGTTCGTTCGTAATTGCTTATGCCATATGAAGAAAAATGAAAGAACCTGGGTACTCCTTATCGATAGTGATGAATACCTCCTCTTTAATGGGAAGGTGGGAACCAAGGACAATTATGCCAAAATCCCATATCCATCACTACAGGAAGAGGGTGCCATTCTCAAATTTTTGAAAACATATCGTAACGACCCCCAAGCCAAGATTAATAAGCCTTGCATTTCCATACCGCGCATGCTATTTGGTGCAGTTGGTAGTTCCGATAAAGAGATTCAAAGAATGGTCCCCCCTGGGTTTGACCCTCACAAATTTGACACATTACAATATCGTAAGCATATTCGACGTCCTGTCACATATCATCATCCCCTAAATGGATGGGGGAAAAGTATTATTGATGTTTCAAGAGTTCCCTGGTCAGACTTTCCGTCACTTATTGAGGCATTCCAAACAGTGCCCTATTTGGTTAACATTCATGAGCCAATGCCAAAGGTTTGTCCTCGACCTTTCATACCCGACAATCAAACTTTATTTCGCATAAATCATTATGTGGGATCCTGGGAAGCATTTTCCTATCGACAAGACGCTAGACAATCGGAGGGGCGGAATATATCTAAATGGAAATTAAAGGCAGATCGAGATGAGCAGACAGATGATAATATACGTCCCTGGTTCGTTGGCTTTGTTGACAAATATGGTCCCAAAAATGCATCCAATATGCTCCAGTATGCTGGGGTTCTTACTCCCAAGTACGAATAGACGTCGTAACGTTGCTGCATAATGAGATACAGGATATTGCCCATTAAAGAATTACGTTTATCTTGTTAACATTCAGACCTTTCCACACTACGAATTAAGTTTCAATCCTGGAAAGTCTTGAAAGAATAAATTCGCTTCCATTTATATTCTATCATACTAGAAAACACCTTTCTAACCAATATTTTCTTCCTAGAAAAGGCTGTATTTTACTGTAGTATCTCCAAACTAGTTGATACAAGCAGAAAACATTTTGTAATGCTCTCCACTGTATTTCAGAATGATTTCCCTTTTTTTACGTCAATTAGACACTCGATACTCATGGGAATCTATCAAATGGAAAGTTCAAGGTTTCCAATTTGTGTATGCGTTCAGGTGTCATAAGCGATGGAACTCCAAATTCATCTCGTAGTTGATATAATTGGTGTTGTTCCTTTGCCCATGCAGAGATTACTGACTTCATTTCCAAAAGTTCCTTCCAGTCGCCCTGATGTTGGTCCAAGAATTGTTGACACTCAGAAATTCGTTCTTGCCATAGAGTATCATACGCCATTTGGTAATACTCAGCGTCAGGAAGTTCAAGTTCTAATCCAACTGTTCTCAACTCCTTCACTTTTTCTGGAGATAACTCCTGATGCATAAAGTCCTTTCTTTGTCGATTTACCCAATCACCCAAGCTTGGGTTACTTGGTAAAGACAAGGGAACGAAGCAGTGACCATGGACCGCTTTGAATCCACGCAAGGCAAGAATCATTCTATCAAATTCCTCCTCGGTGTTCCGACTCAAGTGAGTAATTCCAAAATCAAAGTTAATAGCCAAAAGTAACTGCCTTCTTTCTTCATTAAGAGGAGTCATCATGCCTTTGATTGATTTTTGATATTGCTGACGTTGATTCTTAGTCCAAAGAGCCAGTTTTGGATCTACTGAAGGGGAGACAGAACAATGACCATGAGCTTTCACAAAAGAGCACAAGTCCCTATAGCGAAATTTCCATGTCATATCTTCTAATTTTTCCATGTGCTTCCGAAGTAGTAATGCTTCATCCGGAAGCACATCATGGTTTAGATCCAGTATCGCGGGTGGTCTACCAACAACGTTGTTGCATGCAGATCGACTTGCAGGAAGTTCATCAATGCTCGGAAATTCAATGCGAGTTCCTAGACATCTAAGTGCTTCGTATTCAACCTCGGAGAGAAGAGTGGAATTTCCATTGGATGGCTCTTGCAGTAACCAAATACGTTGTTGTTGCTCTCCAATCCATGACAATGTAGCAACACTAAGACACACGTTTTTCACATCATTCCTCCGCACCTGTTTACATTGATGGTAGTGATACCACCACTCAATATCCGAAGAAAGAGGAGACATACTAGCATTCATTACGTATGGCATCGTTTCTTTTATCTCTTTCATACGTTTTTCATCGAGCAAAAGAAAATCCTGTTTACCGCATAAATCAAACTGGAATATCTTGCTCTCCATTATCAGGCGAGCGCTGAGAAAAACGAGAGGATAATCCCCTACAGAGAGCTCGCAGTAAAGTGGGAAGTTCATGTCTCCATGTTCGCTGTAATAAGTTTTTACGGCAGAGATAAGTTCGTTCCAATCGATGGATATATCTTGCAGCTTAACGTCAGGTGGAGGATAGGAAAAGTAACTTCTCTCATGTCCAAAGAAATTTTCATCTTGTAACTCTTTAACACGATAACCTGTCCATAGAACGGGAAGATCACCTTTATAGGGTGTTTCACCACGAAGAATATCGTACATTCGCCATTGTTCCCATGCCCATAAAAAAAGATCCTGACTCATGTCAACAATATCTTTGCTATCTTTCCATTTAATCCATTTTTTTAAATTGTTGTTCCAGCTTTCATCCCAAATGTATTGGACTGCCTGTAGAGGACGTTGAAAGGGCACAATACCTACATCAGTCAATAGATCGATTCGATCTTGAGTCAGTGTGCTGGAGAGTCCATCACAGTATCTCTTATACTGATATCGCTGTCTCCACATCCATGTCCGAAGTGCAGGCTCCATTCTACCCTCCTGGGACGTCATATCCTTCCATTCATTTAGGCGCTGGAGAAAGAGTTGATGGCGTCTACCTTTCCCAAGAAAATCCCACTTCATCCCTAATTCTGTCAATTCCTTTGCAAATTGAAATGGAACTGTAACTCGTAATAATTCCTTAGCATATAATGATCGCAACCAGTAAAGGAAGGTTCCTAGCCTTACTAGTTTGTCTCCCACTGTGACTGCGTAACTATATGGAACATCAATATGACCAAACCGCATCTTGTAGTCTTGGATCAACTCTAAATGAAAATTCCAATACTCTGACGATTTACTTATTCGACGTCGACGAGACTTTGGAGAATTGTGATCTATGTTCATTGTTTGACTTATTCTCATTGCTGATTTCGCTTTCATGTCACTATTTCTCGAATCATTCCATCCATATCCTAGTGAATCATGACTAATTGCCGCACTCTTTGAAGTCATTTTGCTTCCATCAAAGAATGCCTCCCGCACTGGAAATGATTTGGAATCTTGGTAAAAGACTTCAGCTCTTTCTTCTAGCGAAACAAAAGACGAAAACTCATCTTCTTCTATCTTGTCTTCCTCAACACCTTCAGCATACCAAAGTTTTTCCAAATCATCCTGTGAATTTTCTAGTGAAAATTTAAGGCTGCTTTCTATTCCAAGTTTATTTCGAAGCCCGCTTTTGCTAATGAATAGATGGGCTTCAGTATATTGAGAGTTCAAGGACTCCAGGACTAGCCATGGAATGAGTAAGGCAAAGAACAATTTATGCATCATTTTTCAATTTGTCCAACCCTCACTATGGATGCGTAAGAAGATTTTTTTACTCGTTACTCGATGGAAATATCCCCAGACGTGAATGAGATTAACCCGATAGATCAAACTTGGTTGGTTGTGACTGAGTATAAAATTGATATTGTACTGTCCTCTAATTCATCTGAAATCCACTTTGTCAGATGTCATCACAACACTAGAAAGAAGTGAAGACAAGATTGATGAGTCGTCCTCCCGCCAAGGGCGTCGATTCTGTCGCAATGGCAACGGAAACCAGCCACCAATGCAAGACAAGTTTGAAGGACAATGTGAGGAACTAAAAGGTCATGTATATGACTATATTGATGCCAGAAAAGCGGACCCATACATGAAGACTACAAAAGAGATAGCAGAGTATGTAGGGCACACTTATAAAATGGAATGGATGCCAGACTATCTATTGATAATCTTGAAGTCATGACAACAGAGATGCCAGATCCGAGAGAGGATGCCACCAAAATTGAAATAAGAATTATGGGAGACATGCTTCGATGAATATAGGAAGCAACAGAAAGTTCCTAAGGAGAACTTGAAGACAGCATATTCATTGATCTGGGGACAGTGTTGCAGGCAAAGGTCGGAAGCTTCTAGCAACTTCCATTATCCATCTAGTAAAGGTGATGCAATACAACTCCATAAGCTCATCAAGAGCACCACCTACAACTACCAGAGTCAGAAAAATCTACCAAATGCTACCCATGATGCTAAGAAACAGCTGAATGTGCTGCCATCAATGAAAATTCATATCTACGCAAGCAAACTACAAGATGTTTAACAATCTAGTTGATGTAGTTGAGCACATAGGAGGAATTGGGGGGATGAAACTCAGCATCATGGAAAAGTAGCGGCATTGTACTCTAAGAATGCAAATGAATTATCTGATAACAGTTGTAAGGAGGTGAATGAGCAGTATCTGGCTACAGCATTCATCCTTGGAGCAGATGGAGACACATTTGGAAACTTAATTGACAAATTACAAAATAATTTTTGCAAAGCCATGATGGATATTCAAACACAATATTCTCTGCATACCACCTACTTGCACTTTGGCATACTCTTATATTCTTTTATAGAGAATCCTTGATTGCAGCAAATGAAACAATGGCGATTAAGAATATCTTAAACGGAAAACTAGATTAATAACATCAGTTACTAAAAATATCTATCAAAACCAGGACTCGAACTCAAGTCCACTTTCTGTTGGTAAAACTAAACTATACAAGTAGTCACAATATCTCGCTATATTTATTAGCATTCGTCATGAACATGCTATGTTGAAATTTTCATTGCATTCCATAGTGGATAGCTCTTAACTGTGATATTAATATGCAACAAAAATGAAATTTCTCGAGAAGATTGAAAATATAAATAATTTTAATCCTGTTGGAAATTTTTTAAGTTGAAAATCTATTATTAATTGTTTATTATGCTCTTTTGTGTGATAAGTTGCAACGCCGGGACCAAATTAGATATAAATACTGACACACAGGGGAAAAAGTCATTAAATCTCATACAAACTCCTAACTTCAATACTAGCTATGGCTAAAATCTCATGCTGTGACTATATTGAAAAACTCTTATTTCTCAAACTCCTTTACTACTACTGCTCCACACATGAAGGAATTAAGTATGACAAGACGGTTTTGTTTTTATTCACGTTTGCCATGTTAAATGACTATCTCTAGTATAAACAGATTTCCAGGTATACTAGATGGTAATATTTTTTTTACTTCTACATACTGCAAGTACCGTTGTACCACACGTCATTTAATTGTTTGGAAGGAAGGATCATTTACTAATCAACATCCCAAACAAAATGACTGCTTGTGC
>CAAAJI010000549.1:0-32373 GCA_900642245.1 Fragilaria radians | reverse complement strand
AGGATGACGATGGCGCTAATTACATTCACCGGGGCATCGCCAACCGTTCGTTCGAGCGCCGCTTTGGGCTGGCTGATCACATCAAGGTGACCGGCGCTAGCTTGAAGGATGGATTGCTTTCCATCGAGCTCGTCCGAGAGATCCCCGAGGCCATGAAAGCTCGAAAGATCGAGATTGTTGGCGGGGACGAAGTGCAGACGCTTGAGTCCGATGGGCGCAAGCAGTCAAACACCGACACAACCCAGCGCCAAGTCACCAAGAAGCTTGAAGACGCCTAAGTAGCAGCGCGCTTTCCGGGGGCTCACGTCCCCGGAAGCGCCACCAGTGCAGTGGAAATGCAGCGCTTCTTCTCTCACGTCATGGCGGACGCCGCCGACGCGAAAATACACCGCGCTTCAATAGTGGTTAGCTGAATGTCCGCAATGGGTCGAAAGCGGTCGGGCAGGTATCCACCCTCAATGGCGCAAATCAGACGTACAGAGGAAAGGCAGACGTTCAGAGGCTCGCCTCAATTCGGATTTTCATCCTTCTTTGGAAGGAGCTCTTTTTCTGCCAGAGCCATTGCAGCCGGTCCCTGAGCCGTATCAAGTAGCTTGAGGACCGCGAGGGCCTTGTTTTGATCCGACTGCCCGGCATGAGGCAAGTATGCCAGGGGACGGAGGGCATCACTTGCGGCCTTCCAATTATTCTGGCGCATGTGCTCTAATACCAAATCCACCGCGACACTCGAGTCACGCGGTGCGAGCGCGACCGCGTAAGTCAAAGCATCTAAAGCACCCTTGGGAGCCGGCTGATTGGCAGCCCGATAGGTGCGATAGAAAAGATACAGGGCTTCAGGATCCTCGGGATCCAACTTATTGGCAGCCAGAATCGACTGCCGCGCCTGCTTGAATAGGGTTGGGTCCTGCGCCTTTTTTCCCCGTGCAAGGACTGCTCGACCCTTGTAGATTAGTGCTTCCGTCGAGCGTGGATCGATCTTGAGAGCGGCGTCGGCAGCTGCCTCTGCCTCGACATACTTCTTGTCGTCGAATGCTACTTCGGCAAGCGTTCGCTGGACTAGCAGGTCGCCCGGATAGCGCTTGGCAATCTCGTTGACCTTTCCATACACGTAAGCGGTGCTGACGCTGCGATAACTGGTTTTAGCATGGATGCGCATCGGCATCACTTCATTTGCGCCTGGCGACAAGGCTGTGACGGTGACTGGCGGAATAGTGAGCTTTGAAGATTCAATGCGCAGTGACGGCAATTTTTGTTGCCGTACATACGCGCGCAGCTGGCTGTCGAGCTGGCCAATATCGCCAAACACTGCCTTAGCCGCATTTAGCGAGTTTTCGCCTTTGGCAAGTCGCGCGACATAGGCATCAATTTGACCGCGACGCGAAGGCTCGAAGGACAGATAGTGATTGAGCAACCAGCCCTGCGCATAGTTGGCGCCGCTGAATCCAGCATAGCCGATCGTGATCATGTTACCGCCGAGGAGATCGCTCAGCGGAGCCCAACGCCCCTTGATCAGAGATCCAGCGCGGTGCGTTGCGGGCGTCCCTAGGCTAATGGAGCCGTCATCATTGAAAATGGGATTAGCAAGAAACTCGGCGAATCCTTCGGTCAGCCACATCGGCATCGGGGTATTGGTGTTTTGAAGCATCAAGTGATGGGTATATTCGTGGAAGAACACCGTTTCGGGCGCTAGCTTGCGATAATCGAGCACCTGTCGTGATTTGCGAGGCGTGACGATAAAAGGCCCCGTGACCGTACCGACATAATAGCCGCCAACCCCAGCCTCGGCGCTTCCAAGGGACCGATTGACTTCAAGCAGGCTCGGCACGACCAGCACCTGGACCCGGTTGCCATCCCCGACCACCGGATCGGGCATCTTTCGGACTAAACGAGCCGCGGCGTCGAACATCTCCAGTTTCTCGGCGTAAGCCTTCATTTCCTCGGTCGTCATCTCTCCGTAAATGACAAAATGCTTCGATGAGGCCTGCTGCCATGCAGTCGTGCCGGGACTTGCCAAGGCCACCGCAACCGCCCCCGCCATATGTCGAATACGCAACATGCCTTACTCCAGCAGTATCTAAAAATTGTCCGGCCAGGGGCTAATCTCAAAACGCGTTGTAAACCAGTGATTTCTCGCCCCTTGTGAAGCGCCGCCACGCCGCAGGATCTGCGGCCTTTCTAGCCATTCGGTCGTTCAACGTTCCACGGCGTCCCCTGAATGTCCACAATGGGTCGTTTGTGCGTGACGTGATATGTTGGTCGGATGGCCCGGACGATAACGCCATTGCAGGTCACCATCAGGGCTGCTGAATTGCAAGATGCGCCTGGATTGGAAGCTTTCTTACTGGCGTCCTACCCATCACTCCTGAGGCTGGCCTACGACGAGGCTCTTCTGGCGAGGGCGCCAGCCCAATTGGTCGCGACTAGAAGGCTTTGCGTGAAAACAATTCAGCGATGCAACTCCTCGTCGCGCCAATCACACCGCCGCTACGATGCCAAGACGGAGTGCTTAGCAACCCCCCTGTCCAGCGATTTAGGACAATCGGCGAAACTCGCGTAGCATGCGTGATCGCCGACACCGACCTAGCGGGTCGGCGACCGAGAGACACTGGGAAGCTCCCCGCCACTAGCAGGGAGCCGGAGATGGCCGACCTTACCAATTCAGAGTATTTCGCCCAACGCGCCGTCGAGGCTTGGAAAATGAGCGAAGCTGCTACCGATCCGCGCGTCGCTGAAGCACACGCAACCGTGGCGCAACAGTACGAGGCTCTCGCGTTGGACTTTAATGCTGACCGGCCCACCTATCAGTCCCTCAATGGTCAGTGTCAGCCGCGGGCCTAATCATGAAAATGTCGATTTCGGGTCGAAATCGGACATTAGACCGCTAACGGCTGGAATGGGTGGAAAGCGGAATTGCGCATAAACAATTAAGATTCAGGCGGTCGGTGAGATTTCGGGGTGGATGCACTGCGTCCGGCTAAGTCCAGGCGCGGGCCTCTGGCCGCCGTCAATCCTCGATGCAGGTGAAATCAAGCTGGCATTGCACTCCGCGCGCTCGATAGTCGATTGCGGCGGTTCCGCGGCCGTTTGGAAGCGCAGAGCCAATCAAGCGTGTGCCAAAGCCACTGCGGGACGGCTCCAGGACTTTTGGGCCGCCTTGTTCCCGCCAGACGATACGGGCACGATCACCGAACCGTTTGATGTCGATCGCCACGATCCCTTGCGCACCGGAGAGCGAGCCGTACTTCAGTGCATTGGTTGCAAGCTCATTAAGAATGAGCGCGAGACCCACGGCAATATCCTCGCTAACGCGCAGATCCGAATTGGCTGACACCTGCACGCGATCGTCGATGCCAAACGGCGCCAGAGTACGTTCAACCAGTCGGGCGAGACCAGCCGACGAATGCTTGGGATCATCAATGAGTTTCTGAGCACCAGCAAGCGCGTGTAGCCGCTTTGTGAACTTAGCGTCGAAGTCAGCGACGTTAGTACTCGAACGACCAGTTTGAACCGCAAGCGCCTGTACCACAGTTATGAAGTTCTTGATTCTGTGTTGGAGCTCTCCTCTCACAAGCTGGAGCTTTTCATTAAGCTCCTTTTCGCGTTGGCTAGTGGAGACCAACTTGTGGGTCAGAGCGATCAGGGCGCCAGCGACAAAGGCGTAGAGGACAAAGGAGCCCACCGAACGTGCGCTCAAGTGTAAGGCGCCGACGGGCTCAACGAAGGAAACATTGGCGGCAATCCCGCCCGTGAGCAGCGCAGTGACGCCACCAATCGGACCTGCCACCACGACGCTCAGGACAACTGCTGCGTAGAAAGTGGCATACGGAACTTCGTTGCCGACGAATGCGCCGAGCGGCAGTCGCATCAGGAAAGCGGCCGCGGCGAACGCCAGCCCTATCGCGACCTGTCTAACGCGGTGCGACCAGGCGAACGCCGAGGGGGGATTCCGCACGTTAACTTGACCAAGCGATCCTCTGCCTAACCTCGCGAGAGGTTTCGCCAGCTGACGCCATCTACCGCCCTGAGTTTCGCGCAGTCGGACGTACGCGATCGAGAGCGCGGCTGCGTTAGCTATTGTCTGCAGCAGTTCGAGTTCGGGGGCGCTCGCATGGTGCGGCCGGGCCCAATATGCGCCCAGCGCAGCAATCGGCTCTTCCTGGCGCACTGGCACCATCGCCAAGCTCTTGACGAAGGTCGGACGGTAAGCGTCCTGTGGAATCCTCTCATCCTCGTAGATGTCCGGGACGGCTACCGTGCGTCCGTGCTCCATACACCAGCCGGAGATGCAAGCGCTCATCGGAAAGCGTCGGCCCTTCCACAATGGTTCGATCGCGTCCTCCTCGGCGTAGTAGCACCGTTCTCCGTCGCGAAGCACGAACGTGATACCGTCAGCAGCAAGCATCACGCGCGCCCCATGCGTGACGATCTCCATCACCTCCGAAAGCGTGTGGGCAGATGCGAGCCGACATACAATGGCCGTGAGCGCCTCGACATCGCTATCCTGTGGGCTCACCAGCGGGAAGGCAGCAACATTGGTCCTTTCTGACGCGTCGCCTATCATCTTGCCATCCTAGTTCGCGGCAGTGCTCGTTTCGCCCGGGAGGAACAGTGTAACTGAAGAGTCTCGGGGACGCCACGCCTCACATTTGCGTCAACCCACGCCAGCGGGCAATCTACAACCGCGGGTCCAGCGCAGCCGTGAACGCTTACCTGCTGGGTCGAGGCTAGGAGTGACGCTTTGACACGCTACCGAGGCTATTTCGCGTTCCAGGTATGTTTCTTTTGTATGGCTGTTCCGCCCACAAGCGAGAAGCCGCAACGTCGGGCAGCCCCCTCAACGCGTGCGAGTATCTTCGCCTTCTTCGGGTTCCTTGGGGGGATTTGAATTGGTGGCGAGCTGCGAGCGCCAATCTGATAGCAGTTCGCGGCACCGTGCGAGACTCGCCATTAGCTCAGCGTTAACGCGCTCGAGATCAACGAATTCTTGCTTATCTTGCTGTGGAGACACGGTAAATTTCCTGCTCGCATCGGCAACTGCTGCGCCGCAAAGATGTTCCACTATCTGTCGGCGAGCCTGCAGTTTCTCCCGGGCCGTGGTCGAAACGCCACACCGAAGTCGAATTGGGTTTTGAGGTGCCTCGCATTTGCGATCCAGGCAGCGTCGGCCCCGGGGATCTAACGCGCTGTGCCTAATGTCCGGAATGGGTCAAAAGCCGATTGACCGCTAAGCGGCGATGAAGGGTGGAAAGCTGCCGAAACGCGAGTAAGCTGGTCCCGACATCAAGGAGGTCGCGGATGGCTGGTTCATTGTTGCTTGCCCTCGCGCTGGCTGCTGCCCCCCTACCGACCCCCACGCCCGACCAAGCGGCGATAGCTTTTCTCGACGCTTTCAAGAGCATGAATGAGGCGAGGTTTGATCAATTCTTCGCTCCGGACGTGACCATGTTCTTTCCAGACGGACCCTTTCCCGAAAGTCGGGTCGAAGGGCGAAACGCGGTGCTTGCGGCTTTCCATGAGTTTTTCGCGCTCGTGCGCAAGCGCGGCAGAACGACGTTAAATATCACTCCGCTCGACCAGCGCGTTCAGCTTTACGGCGAGGTCGCAGTTGTAACCTTCGGACTGGAAAACGACGAGTCCGTGGGTCGACGATCGATCATCTTTCGGAAGATCGGCAATGACTGGCGCATTGCCCATTTTCACGCGTCTTCCATCGACAAGATAGCAAAACCATAATGGCAGCTTTGGATCGAGTGCCGACCAGCCGCTAAACAGCGTTCATGGGCGGAGAGCGGACGTGACGCGTGGTTTAGCTTCCTCCGTCAGAGCAGCTTTTCGGCAGCGTGAAATGAGCGCATACACCTCGCCTTCGGCAGTCTGACAAAGAGGGGGCTCATCATGTTTTTGCGGAACACAGCTATCGCCATTTTCGTGGCGAGTTCGACATTCGCGACCGCTCCGGCGCAGCAGGGTCAATCGAGCGCTCAGGGAGAAGTCGAGGCGGCTGTTCGTGCATTCTTCAACGGCATGAGTGCGGCGACATGCAAGGATGGAAGTCCAGTATCTCGCTTGGCAAAAGACAAGACAATCTATGTCTTAGAAACTGAAATCTACCGCGTCCCTCATGCTGAGTATGAACAAGGCGTCCGCGAACGAGCATGCAACTGGAAGCAGCATGCTGGCGGTGTGGATGAGGTCGTAGTTGAGGTTCATGCCCCGAACGTGGCCACTGCCGCTTGGACGTTCCACGACATCATCACACGCAAGGATGGCAGCGTGCGCCGGTCCAAAGGCGCGGTGATGCAGACGTGGGTAAAGGAGCAAGGCGGCTGGCAAATTGCTGCTACTAAGTCTTCAGAAGATCACGCCTCTGCCACGATTGACCCGCCGCCAGCCAAGTGAGCGGCTTCAATCCACTTACTTTGCAATGTCTGCAATGGGTCGAAAGCGGACGTTAGCGCATGTTTCATTCCGCCGTCCGCCTCTTGTTACGGCAAAGCGGACGTTGAGGTCAGCAGCCAGTTGGCGGATCATTTCGGCTTCACAATGTCGATGTGAGGTTCTCTTGTGGGTCGAGCCGGCCGGGGGAAGTCCACAACGAACCGAACACGTCGCAAGAAGGCTGAATCGATGTTGCTCAGCAAATTGGTGGCGACGATCACTAGTCCTTGGTGCGACTCCAGCAGCTGCAGGAGATAGGCGACCTCAATGTTCGCGTAGCGGTCGTGGGCGTCCCGCACGTCAGACCGCTTGCCAAACAGGGCATCAGCCTCATCGAACACCAGAATGGCTCCGCCGTGCTTTGCTTTGTCGAAAGCGAGCTTAAGGTTCTTTTCGGTCTCGCCAATGTACTTGCTGACCAACCGGGCGGCACCGATCCGCAATAGGCCTATGCCGAGCTCGTTCGCGAGCATTTGCATCGCCTTCGTTTTTCCGGTGCCCTTAAGACCGGCGAACAATACGGTGACAGCTCCGCGCTGGCTTTCTTCGATGTCCTTGACGCGCTTCGCGTACGTTAGGATCTGCTGGAGTTGTTCAGCCATAGGGGTGATAATACGATGACCCGATGCCGAATCAATAAGAGGCACGATGACGCTTCCGGTACGCTCCCACCCGACGGGATTTGAGTGATGATCAACGGGGTACCCACCAGTACAGCGGCATTGTTGGGCGAGACCGAAAGGGGGCCGACGGAGCCCCGGCTGATCACCAGTATTGTTGAGTACCAAAAACATTTCGGCAATCGGTTGCCGAGTGAAAGATATCTGGCTGATGCGGTCGACGGGTTCTTCCTAAACGGCGGACGCCGTGTCTTCATTTGCCGGATTGTTGCGCCGGACGCGGAGACAGCGACATCTAACGCACTGCCGCTCGCCGCTGTTGGACCGGGGGCGTGGGGAAACAGAATAGTCGTTCGACTGTCAGCGGTTGATCAGGCTGGCCGCTTCGGTGTGAGTATTGCCTGCTTCGATACGCTTCCTGACGATCCAGACGTCGACCCTTTCGATGACCCGGTTCTGCTAGCCACGGCAACGATCGCCGAAACGTTCCAGAACCTGGAGGTCGCCAACTCGACGTCACCGAATCATTGGGCTCGTCGGCTCAAGGAATCTTCCGTGGTTCGGCCTGTGGACGGCAACTTCACCACTCCGTCAACTGAAATGCGGACGGTCAGACTGAGTGGTGGCAGCGAAGGCAGAATGGTCGTCCCGGCAGACTATGAGGGGGAGGTTTCGACCGGCGCGCGGTCCGGACTCGCTGCCCTGGAGCTGCCGGAATATGACGAGGTGTCGCTTATCGCGGCACCGGGAAACTCCGATCCTGGCCTGATTACCAGAATCTGCGACCACTGCGAACGGAAGCGCTTTCGCTTTGCGATACTCGACGGTCCGATGGATACTACTCACATCGCTCAGCTTGATCCTCGATCGCTGTGCGATACATCGTACGCAGGCTTCTACGTCCCATGGCTGCAGGTCCCCGGCTCCTCGGGTCAGGCTCGACTAGTTCCGCCCAGCGGGCACGTGTTGGGTATATTCGTGCGCACAGACACGGAGCGCGGTATCTGGAAGTCAGCTGCCAATGAGTTCGTAAGCGGCGCCAGTGGCCTTGCGGCCTCAATGACAACGGCTCAACAAGAAATCCTAAATCCACGAGGCGTGAATGCAATCTGCCAATTTGCGGGTCGTGGCATTCGGGTTTGGGGAGCCCGGACGCTCTCTAGCGATCCCGAGCTGAAGTACGTCGCCGTGCGCAGATTCCTGAGCTGGGTCGAACGGTCCCTGTACGAAGGCACCCAGTGGGTCGTCTTTGAACCACAAGGCGAGCAGGTTTGGGCAAGCGTGAGAACTGAAATTACTTCGTTCCTGAGCACACTTTGGCAAGCCGGCGCGCTTTCAGGCAGCAAGTCACAAGAAGGTTTTTTCGTCCGCTGTGACCGTTCGACTATGACAGCGAACGATGATCTACTGGGCCGCTTTATTTGCGAGATTGGGCTTGCCGTGAGGCGGCCGGGAGAGTTCGTCATTCTGCGAATAATTCATCAAATGGCTGAGTGACGTAATTCAGTGCCTAGCAAAATGCACAATCGATGGGACGCCAAGGGCCCGCTAAAGCCCGCCGCGGGTCCGGTGGCAGGTTGGGCTGCTGGGAGGCTGCCGCGGGCCCGCTGCCTTACGCGACGGGGCGGCAATTGAACTGACGCGTCGGCCAACCCAAATCGGCTTCTGACAAAACGTATTATGTGATCGGATGTAACCTACCGCCATGAGCGTACTATCAGAACAATATCGTCAAATGGCCGCGCGGGCCCGGACTGACGCAGAGGCGGCCGCGTTGCCCAACGTCCAGCAATCACACCTTCGAAGCGCCGATCGGTTGGACGAAATGGCGAAAGCAGTGGAAAGCGTCGCAGAGGCGAAGGCCCGGAATGACGCGGCGAAGCTGGCTGCGGGGGCGGAGCTTTCTTAAAACCGCTCTCAGGCAACGCTTGAAGGTGGAAGCCGTCTTCACCTTCTGAACATGATTTCAAGCTAGGGCGTTATTGAGAGCGTTTGTAAGGGGGTGGTTGTGGCATTTGATACCGCTATTTTGGAAAATCCTCGAACTGGTCAAATTCGAACTTCGCCGGTTGGATTCTCATGGACCATGTTTCTGTTTGGCCCATTCGCGCCGATGTTTCGCGGCGATTGGAAATGGGCGATCATCGTCCTGATTCTTGCGCTGATCGCGGCCGTGATCTCCGTTGGATTTTTGGGATGGGTTCCGGGCGTCATCGGCGCATTCATGTGGAACAAATCCTACTTGAACAGGCTCATTTCGGACGGCTTCCAGCTTAAAGCGATGCAGAAAAATAGTGCGTTCGAAAAGGTCGACCGGGAACTAGGTTACCAGGCCAAGCGGATCGGAGAACCTGAGCGCGTGTAGGTTGGGTCATCTGGTCGTTTGAAATGAAAAAAATAGGCGGGTGAAAATGACCCGAGCCTCCAATAAGGAAGCCCGGGCCGGTAGTTTGTGGTGTCAGGGGTGTATGCCCATTTGCTCGCTCAGTTTGAAACGAGCTGTAGCTTGGGTCTTAACTTAACCGACCCCCCGCGCCCGGCCTCAAGCTGCAACCGACTGTTTGCTTTGTTTGCCAGCCTTGCCTGCTCTTTCTCCATGTTCCACGGCGGCGAATGGTGCACGATCATCGCGGGCTTCAGCAGTTCGGCCAACTCAACAGCTTTCTGATCGGAGCCCGTTAGCAGCACATAAAGTTCGAGCTCTGCGCGATAATCGTAGATGCGCAGCGCTCCGTAGTGGTCGCGTCCGCTCGGGCTTGGGCGTCTAAAATCAGACAGGCGTTTGCGGAGCCCGCCGTTGTCTTTCTCGACGGCTTTACCAATGTACATAATCTCACCGCTAAGTCGGGCCTGAAACAGGCCGACATCATGTCGGAGATGGGAATGCAGGACCGTGAAACCACCCTCCACCAGCACCCACTTACCGTCCCATTCCTGCAGTGTCTTGCCGCCGAACTTGGGCTCCTCCCGGAGCTGAAGGTGTGAATGAACTTCTTCGATGGTAGCTTTGCGTCGTTGTACCAGTAGCATGATGAATTCCTCTGTTGGGTGGCCCTTTAGCGGCCGAAATAAGGTGGGGCCTGAGCACCCATCAGGATGCCCAGGCTTGAGTCGGTGGTATTAAGGGGTGGGGTTGCCCTTCATCCTTGCCGCCCCTGCTTCGACAGCGGCGAGAAGAGTGTCGTTGGCCAGCCTCGAGTAGCGCATTGTGCTCTTATAGTCGGCATGACCGAGCACCTTCCCGACCGTAAACAGGTCAATCCCCGAATTGATCATCAACCCCGCACTTGAGTGTCGGAGGTCATGTATCCGTAGACCGGGCAGACGAGCATCTTTCCGCGCTTTCTGCCAAGCGTGTTTGATCGACACAAACGGCTTCTTCGTTTCTGGGTTCGGTATCAGCCATTCGCATTTGCCGAATCTCGGCAAAGCATTGATGACGTCGATTGCAGCCTGCGACAGCGGCACGTGACGTGACTTGCCGTTCTTCGACATCGGTATCAGCCATGCACGCCGGTCGAGGTCCACGTCTTCCCACTTGGCATGAAGCAGTTCACCTACCCTTGCGCCGGTCAACAGCAGCAACGAGACAATCGGCCTGAGCTGGACGTTCAGGGAATCTCCGGCCGCCTTCAGTAGTCTCCCTATTTCCGCTGCATTGATGAAGCGGCCAGTCTCCCGGTTGTCGAAAGCCGGTCCCCTGACACCGCGCACAGGATTCTTGTCGGACCCTGAAATGGACCAGCTGGCAGCCAGAGAATAGCTCTTTCCCATCGATACTCTGAGCTTTTCGATCGTCGAAGGTGCCATTCCTTCGGCGTGCAGTTCAGCCAACCAGAGTGCAATCGCTTGTGGGGTAATCTCAGTGAGTTTGTGCTTCCCCCATTTGGGCACAATGTGGAGCCGCATGTTGGTCTCAAGCGCGGTGTAGGAGCGCATGTAAGTTTTCGCGTGGGCGAGGTGTTGAGCAGACAAGGTCGCATAGGTCGGAACGGCCTTTTTCTCTTCCTTGTCGGCCGATGGATCGCCGCCAAGCACGACTTCTGACCTTAGCCGGCGAGCAGCCTTGCGGGCTTGGTCGAAGCTAATGTCAGCGTACCCACCGATCTTGTATTCGCGCTGTTTGCCATTCTGAATAAATCTGAGTGCATAGGTCCTCCCACCACTCCGTCGGATAGAAATGAGAAATCCTACCGTGTGGGTATCCCAGTAATCTGTCTTGCGCTTGCCAGGCAGGCAGATGGCATCACGGCAAAATGCCGCAGTTAGTGTTGCTTTGGGCATCATAGATTCCTTGCAGTTATGGATGATGGTTGCCGCCAGCCCATGCGGGCCGCGGCTTCGATTTCCTGATGGTGAGATTTGATGGTTGGTGCTTGCAGGAGGGCACTGATTGAACGCTTCGACGGACGAAGACGTTTTGCTTCTTGCAGTTAGGCGCAGGTGGAGGGAGGGGGCAGCGGAAACCGGGCCTTTGCCGGAAACCCTTGAGCTCAGGTTAACTGCCCAATCTCGAAAGATGAATGCCTGCTACCCCTCCCCCCACCTAGTTCGTTAGTCGTCGTCGATGTCTTTGGTGTGCTCTTTCGCCGCTCCGTTGAACTGCATTTTTAGCGGCACACGCCAACGGTCCCGACCTTGAATGCGTTTTGGGTTCCCGACGTATTCCCGAAGCACAGCACCACACTCCTTGCACTGTGTGTTGGTTGGATTGAGCATGCCTAGAACCAAGAGCAACTGGCGCGGGGTAAGCGCCGTTAATCGGGGGGCATCGCCTGGTTCGAGGTCCAGCGAATCAAGCACCAGTTCGGCCACCGCACTGACCGTTCGATGAGATCGGTTTTCAGTGTAAAGTAACGCTTCTTCGTTCTCATCGAGCCACCACTCGGCTCCATTTTCTAATTCAACGGCCAGCTGAGCAAACAGCTGTTGCATGTCGAGACCGTGCTCGTGATCGACCCGAGTTAGGGGTAGAACCCAAAACCGAGAGTTGCCCGTGTCATCGGACAAAAACTGAGCGTGATTGACCGAGGCCCCGAAGACCGTTCGACGGGGCATCTCCGACTCACCCTTCCCGTACGGGCGACGGACCTTGTCAGACTCACGGGTAAGCACTCCTTTGATCCGGGCGACATCTTTCTTCATTGCGCTGTCCAACTCCCCGATCTCGCAAATCCAACACGTGATTCCGCCGAGTATGCTGTCCTTGTTGTGCGCATCCATGTGGTGATCAATGCGCACCGCCCAGCTCTGGAGTTCGGGTAGGGGAACAAGCGACCGGAACCAGCTGGTCTTTCCGATCCCTTGCGCGCCTTGTAACGTGAGAACGCCACGGGATCGAAAGTCTGGTCTGAGCGCGGCCGCGGTTGCACTCAACAGCCACTTATGGATCAGGATTGGTTGCAGGTACTTCGAGAAATGCTCCGCAGTCTCCAAGGTAGCGTAGATTGCCGGCAACCGATCGACGCCGTCCCAGGGCGTGCCGAGTATCCAGTCCTTAATCGCGTTCCGGGGACGACTGTTCCCAATGGCTTCAAGGTAGGTCTCCAAGTCTCCCCGTGGCAGACCATTGAGCGCCGCAAGGCTAATGACGTGGGCGAGTGCAGCGTTAGCCGCATTGTCGACCAAGCCTTCCTCTATCCAGTCCGAGCCGATGTGCAGCCGCTTGCGGATAACGTCATAGCAAACAGTGACGTTGTACTTGGCCAAAAGAAATTCGTAATTGGCTAGCGTTCCCGGCAGGCCTCGGCCTTTGGGTGGGGGGTGGGGGAAAGATTGCGGATCAAGGGGCTCCAGCTCTTTCCAATTGCGCCGGTCGGAGTTGGGGCCGTTTTCGCCGCCCCTCCCCCCACCGTTGGGCTCGCTAGCTTCATGTGAACTCATTGTTTTTCTTCCCGTTCTTGAAGAGGCTAAAAAAACGGGAAGCTAAGTATCTGGATTCGGGCGATATGTTTGGGCAGGCTGGCCGTGCCCGCGGCGGTGGTTGCCCGGAAGAAAAGACCCGGGCCCTAAGGCAAGTTTTAAGACGACGTGCGCTTCTGGAGGCGCAAGGGTGGTGCCTGCTTCGAGCGCAGAACCTAGACTGTTACGAGGAACAACATCTCGATCTCGATCCTAATGTGCTAATCCGCATCCACACCAACTGCCTCCGCTATTTGACGCTTTGCGTCGTCAATTTCGCTCAAGGTTTCCTGAGGGAGGTGCATTTCCGCGAATTGACGGCCGGCGCCATTGAACACAAAGTGATCCCGAGCTCGACCATTCGACTTACTGTTTCTACTCATTTCTCTGCCTTCTTCGAAAGCTCCGCATCTCAATGGCGCTTGCTCGAAGTAGGTATCCAGCCTGCCTCTCCCCGCCCGACGGAGCGAGCAAACGGGGATCGACATGCCAGCCTTGCAGGACACGTAAGTCCGCAAGAAAGTCGATGGAAAGGCTGTTGGGAACCCGGTCCACTTGGCAGCGATGAGACATCGCATCCGGTACCGCCTCAGTTAGTAGCTACCTTCGAAATGTCAATTTGAACGCCGCCGTCCATCCTTATCGGGCCGCCCCGAGCGCCATCCCAGGAGCGCCAGCGCGACCGGACGGTTACACTTGCCCTGCCGGTCGTCCCCGTCTGCTCCCGAACTAAACGCGGCCAGTGTTCATCCACTCGGCCTAAATCGTACCACTACCCGTATGTCGGGCTTGCCGACGATCCGCAGGGGTAGTTCCAGTGCGCCTTTCACGTTCGTCCTCGCCTGCTGTTCAGCCGCCCGGATTACCGTTCGATTTTGCGCCTGTTTGACGAAGGCTTTTCGCGCTGTCCCGTAGTTCAACTTGGTCAACTCCTCGACCTGCTCCTGATCGAACGTGAGCAGGCCGCCATTGGTTGTCCGCGCGCCTTCGGGCTCGAAGGCAATGTCACCCATCACTAGGGGCGGGAGCGAGACGGTCACGACCTGCGTAGCTTTATCGAAAACCGCCGTGAGCTTCGACAGATCGACGCTATAGGTGACCCCGGCCGGAACGATTAAAGCCTGCCGGCCATTCAAAAACAGAAAGCCGTCCCGCTCGACCGACACCGCCGCAAATCCTTTGTAGGAGTAGACGAGCAGTTTGTTCTCGGCACGCAAGCCGATCACCGCTGCGGCCAGTACCCGTTTGGTGTCGGTTTCGAAGAAGCCATTGTGCTTTAACGTTGTCTCCAACAGTTCACGCGGTGCGATGGCAAAACCGGCGCCGGCCGCCAGCAGATGAGTCAGTGCTAGAACGCGAAAATACGCCATGTTCCTTCCTTTCGATATAAAGATGGTCACCGGTCGGCGTGACAAAGTGCGTGGAGGTCGGAAGAAAGACCCGACCCGTCGGCTACAAAGAGGAACACTGCGTGCCCGCTGTCTCCAACGGTCATCATTAGCTCCAGCCAGCTGTGGTGTTCTTCGGCCCAGTCCCAGGGAGACACGTAGTCATTGTCCCCGAGGCGTAGACCGTCGAGCGGATTAACCAGTGGCGAGAATCCGATCTCCTCAGCGACGGTGTGTTCCGTGTCTTCAACATCGACTATCAGTAGGTGTGTAAGGTCCAGCAAACCTGCCGCCGTCCAGTCGTGAATTCGATCGGCAAGCAGACTTCGGAGGTTGGGGTCGGTTACGATTCTTAGAGCCCCGACGATTGCCGCGCCGTTGTCCAGTGAGTGCATGTGAGTATCCTTTTCGGACAAAAGAAAGGCGCCCGCCGGTGGACCGGGGACGCTGCATGTGCCGCTTCGAGGCGGCTTGCTTTGGGGTGTGTCAGACTTGTTCTGTGACGAGGCTCGCGCAGAGTTCGGTCAAGCGGGGGTCCATCCCTAGTTGCTTGGAAATCAGCGCGACGTGCGCAAAGCCGTCATCCGTCAGCACCCATACGGCCTCATAGAATGCGCCGTGGTCGGCAACCCACTCGCAGCCGAAGCTGGCCTCCGGGTCGCTCAAGCCGGGGAAGCCGAGTTCCTGCTCGAGTGCTTTCAGACTGTCGCCAGGCTGGACGACAATGAAGCGGGCGATGTCGGTGAAGTCGCCGCCGAGCTGGTCGCGGCGGTCAATGAGGAGCTGTTTTATTTGAGGGTCGATTGGCAAACTCAGGGCGCGCGCAAGCGACCCTCCATCGGCAATGATGAGCATCTTTATCTCCGTGAGATGAGAGACTCCCGCGATCGGGGAGGAAGCTTGGTGAGCCTCATATAAGATGGTCGTTTTTGCGCGCGTTAGAATTCTACGAATGTAAAATGTTGAGTTTGCGAATCAAAAAATCGTGGCATCGAAGGTCGGTGAAAGCGTTGCTTGGACGGGGGCTTTAGACCATCATTCCCCAATGCATCGTACCTTCTTTTCACTCTTGGCTTCTGATGTCAGCTCGGTGAGCGACGCCGAGATATATGGTAGTTTAGCAGGGAAGCTCTCATTCCCAGTTGAGCCAACGCAGCGCGCAGCATGGAACTATCAAATCGCTCATTTGCGCGACCTGGCACGCGAATTACCGGATGCGCATTTTTCAATGGAGTTCCTAATCCCGCGGATGGGGCGCCGCGCCGATCTCGTGATTTTGCACTCGGGGCTCATTTTTGTAGTTGAGTATAAGGTTGGATCAAAAACATTCGATCGCTCGAGTCTCAATCAAACTTACGGCTACGGGTTGGATCTAAAGAGCTTTCACGAGCCAAGCCACGATCGAAATATCGTACCAATTTTGGTGGCGACGGAAGCGCCAGGCGGACACGTCAATGAACTTGAGTTGGACGATCTGCGCCTTGCTCGTCCATTAACCGTCAGCCCAAACGAGCTTGCCCCTGCGATCAATTTCGCAAGCCGAGTGTGGGGGACAGGGGATGCCATAGACCCACTAACTTGGCTGAATGGGCGCTACCGGCCGACCCCGACAATCGTAGAGGCTGCTCAGGCCCTATACGGCGGACACGACGTTGAAGAGATTTCGCGCTCCGAAGCCGGCGCACAGAATCTGACAAAAACAGCGGACTATGTTTCTGCCGTCATCGAACATGCAAAGACCAAGCAGAAGAAGGTCATATGTTTCATTACGGGTGTACCAGGGGCGGGGAAGACGCTTGCCGGCCTTAATATCGCGACAGCCCGTCAACGCTCACATTCCGATGAACATGCGGTCTTCCTCTCCGGCAACGGACCGCTGGTTGCCGTCCTGCGGGAGGCATTGGCTCTTGATGCGGTTTCGCAGTCTAAGGCAAACGAAACGCCGAGTTCCAAGACAGTAGAGAAGCGGCGAGCTTCTGCATTCATACAAAACATCCACCATTTTCGGGACGAAGCCCTCACTTCGCTGCTCGCGCCTGATGAAAAGGTAGTGGTGTTCGACGAAGCTCAGCGAGCTTGGGATGTTGAGCAGACTTCTAAATTCATGCAGCAGAAAAAGGGGCAGACTGGCTTCTCTATGTCGGAGCCAGAATTCCTGCTCAGCATCATGGACCGGCATGCTGGTTGGTGCGCGATCGTCTGTTTGATTGGAAGCGGCCAGGAGATCAACACGGGTGAGGCGGGCATCGATGAGTGGTTGCGAGCTATAAAGCGATCTTTCGAGCACTGGGAAGTGCACGTTCCGGACACCTTGCAAAATTCAATCGCACTCCCTGCCCTGGTGCATTCTTCTGACCTTCATCTATCAACTTCCGTTCGATCGTTTAGGGCAGAGAAGCTTTCCGACTTTGTGGGTCATGTCATTGAAGGGGATGCGCCTTCTGCCCGCTTGGTACAGGCAGACCTCGGTGAGTATCCTCTATTGATTACTCGCGATCTTGATCGGGCTCGCGAGTGGCTTCGGTCTCGTCGGAAGGGGAACGAGCGCGCAGGACTGCTTGCGTCGTCGAATGCGAATCGTCTCAAACCACACGGCATTTTTGTTAAGGCCAAGATTGAGCCGGAGAAATGGTTTCTGGCTGAGGCGAATGATGTTCGATCATCAGATGCGCTCGAAGATGCGGCCACCGAATTTGACGTTCAGGGGCTGGAGCTCGACTGGGCATGTGTATGCTGGGACGCAAATCTTCGACGGTCCGAACGCGGCTGGGACATGCTCCAATTCAGAGGATCCCAGTGGCAAACGGTGAACGATCAGTCCCGTCAGGCCTTTATTGAGAACTCGTATCGAGTACTTCTAACGCGAGCGAGGCAGGGCTTAGTTGTATTCGTCCCAGAAGGAAGTGCTACCGACCACACGCGGCCGCCCCTCGCCTATCAGGAAATCTTTGATTTCCTGGTTAACTGCGGGTTCGCGCCCTTCTGAGAGCGAGCCCATCAGAGCCGGCAACAACTGCAATTGCCGACAGCGCCATGCCGCATCGGGATAAGTTCAAGGCACAGCCACCCAAACCGTACCCAAACGTGAAACTAAGGTTTCCGTCTACTGCGAAGGAACTGCTGCGCTTGCCTACTGAAAGGCATGGTGCCGCCTACAGGACTCGAACCTGTGACCCCCGCATTACGAATGCGATGCTCTACCAGCTGAGCTAAGGCGGCCCGATGCCGGGTGACGTTGCCCCTAACAGCGCCGTTCCGGCTGGGCAAGACGATGTCTTGCCAACATGCTTAACGGTTTCTTCAAGCCTTGCGGGCAGGATGCGCTGGATTTGGGCCCATCGGGACGTTGGTATGGACAGTTACTCCGAGCATCCGAGCGAGTTCGACCTGGCGACGGCTGCCACCGTCGAGGCGGTCGACGACGTGACCGACGTGATCGGTGCGGACGAGCGCCGGATGCATGTTCGTGCCTATAATTACTGGGTGTCCCTGCTCGATGGCCGCGATTATCCGTCGATCGAGGATCTTGAGCCCGGCAGCATCACCGACTTCGCACCGAACAGCGTGCTGCTCGATTTTACCGCCGGACGCGACAACCCTGCCACGCCCTACGTCGGAAGCGCGATCCGCGCCGAATGCGGGCTGCCCGATGACATCACCGAAATTGCCCAGGTTCCGAGCCGATCCTTGTTATCGCGGCTGACCGACCATTATCTGCAGATCATCGCCAACCGCGCACCGATCGGATTCGAGGCGGAATTCGTCAACCAGCGGGGCAATTCGATCTGCTATCGCGGTATCCTGATGCCGTTCAGTTCCGACGGCGACACGATCGACTTCATTTACGGCGTGATCAACTGGAAGGATGTCGGCGCGGCGCCCAAGGCTGATCAGCCGCTGGTCGCGAACCTGGCGCCGATCGTCGCTGCGGTGCCCGAGCCGGAATTGCCGACTGCGCCCGCCGAGCCCGAGCATAATGAGCATTTGACCTGGGACGACGGTCCATTGGCCGATCCCGACCTAGCAGAGACTGTGGTCGAAATCGCGGTGACCGAAGATTCCGGCCTGGCCGACCGGCTAAGCGCTGCCCGCGAGAGCGCGGATGTATGCAAGGCGGCGGACGGACGGAGCCGGATCGCCCTCTATCGCGCGCTTGGCATGGCCTATGACTTCGCGATCGCCGCAAAACGCGTGCCGCAGGATTATGCCGAGATTTTAGAAGATGCGGGGGTCAAGGCGCAGGCCCGCGCGCCGATGACTCCGATCGTCAAACTCGTGTTCGGCGCGGAGTATGACAAGGCCCGGCTGACAGAATTTGCCGCTGCCCTCAGCTACGCGGAGCGCCGGGAGGTTGGGTTCGGCCAGTTCCAGACCTTCGTCGAAACCCAAATTGGGGGCCTCAAGCGGCTCGTCGCGGAAGAACGCGTGGCCCGGCGTCCCGTCGACAAGGTCGATGACAAGGAGGCCAAGGCGCGCACCGCTCTCCGGTCAGCTGAGCCGATCGCGCTTGCAAACCTTCCTACCAATGAGGAATTCGCGCTGGTCCTGACCCGGCGAGGCGCCGATGGAGTCCATCAGCCGGTCGCGGTCATCGTAGAGGACGGTATGCTCGAGCGCGCAATACGCCGGGCGGCCGCCTGACACTCGCCTAGCCACCCGACACTCAGCTAGCCCATGCGCCTTGTCGCGGGCGGGACCAGCGGTCTATAGCCCGCGCGCAATGACCCTTAGCGATACGGTTGAAACCATGGCTGCCTCTTCGGGCGCGGACGAACGCATCGTCGCCCTGTTGCGCAACGCGCTCAATACCAATGCCCTTCCGGGCGAACTCGACGGCTTCACCGATGCCGAACAGGACGAGGCGGCGGCGTTCGTCGCGGAGGTCGCGGCCCGGCGCAAGCCCGGCGAAGTGGCGATCCAGCTGACTTCCAGCGGGGGCGAAGCGGGCCACCGCCGGATGCGCCTCGCGGTGGTCAATGACGACATGCCGTTCCTGGTCGATTCGGTGGCAAGCGCGATTGCCGCGCGGGGCATCAACATCCACCGCCTGCTTCACCCCATCGTCCAGGCGAGCCGCGATTCCAAAGGCAATCTGACCGAGCTTGGCAGCGGCTTGACCGAATCGATCATCTACATGGATCTCGACCGCGCCGACGCGCGGACCCGGTCGGCGTTGCGCGCAGAACTTGCCGAGGTGCTGGGCGATGTCCGCGCCGCGGTGGGCGACTGGAAGGCAATGCAGCAACGAATGCGGGACGATGCCGACGCCACCGAGGACGCCGAGGGGGCGGCCCTGCTTCGCTGGTTCGCGGACGGAGCAATGACCCTGGCCGGGTTCGAAATCGAGCGTCCGGGCAAGGCAGGCACCGATGGGCTCGGCCTGTTTCGCTTCCCGGGCGAACCGACCGACGAGGGCGGCTGCGAAGGGGCAATCCGTTATTTCGAACAAGGCGGGCAAGTTCCGCTCATGGCCAAGGCCGACCGCAAGTCGACCATTCACCGGCGCGTGCCGCTCGACCTGGTCGCGGTGCCGATCCGCGAGAAAGGCAAGATTACCGGGGTTGGCGTGCACGTCGGACTGTGGACCAGCGAGGCGCTCAGCGCCCCGGTCGAGCAGATCCCGTTGCTGCGGCGGATCCTGCTGCAGCTCGACCAGAGCTTCGGCTATCACCCGGCGAGCCACAGCGGCAAGGCGCTGCGGCATGCGCTATCGGCGCTTCCGCATGACCTGATCCTCAACCTCGATTCAGCCAGCGTGCGCAAGCTGGTGGTCGCGGCGATGACGCTGGCCGACCGGCCGCAACCAATACTGGTGCTGGTCCGGTCGATCCTGCGCGGTCATCTGTTCGCCTTCGTCTGGCTGTCGCGTGAGGAGTTATCGACCGCGCGGCGGCTGGCGATCGGCGAAATGATCAGCGAGGCCGCTGGTGGACCGCAAAAAGCATGGTCAGTCGATCTCGGCGACGGTGACCTGGCCCTGCTGCGCTATACATTCACGATCGAAGCCGAACGCCCCACCCCCGACACCACCGCGCTCAATCGCAAATTGTACGACATGGTGCGCGGCTTCCTGCCGGCGATGGAGGAACGGCTGGCCGAGCAGGTCGGCGCGGGCCAGGCACGCCGCCTTGCACTGACCTACGGCGATACGCTGCCCGACGCCTATTGTGTGCGTTACCCGCCCAACGATGCGGCCGAAGACTTGATGCGGCTCGACTCGCTGGCCGACGAACATCAGCGCTCGATCCGCCTCTACCGCCTCGACAACGACCCGCCCGAACAGCTGCGGCTCAAGCTATACAAGCGCGGCGGCCTGGTGCCGCTGTCAGACGTCGTTCCGGTGCTCGAATTTTTCGGCTTCACCGTGCTGAAGGAAACCCCGACCCAGCTCGAACGGGTCGGCGCCAATATCTACGAATTTTCCTTGATCATGGCCGATGGTTCAAGCGCGGCGCGCCTGCTGGAACGCTCGGCGATCATCGAGGAAGCGATCTCCTCGGTTTTGCGCGGCGACTCCGAGAACGACGCTTTCAACCAGTTGATCATCAGTGCCGGTTTGACGCCCAACGCCGTTGTCTGGCTGCGGGCCTGGTTCCGCTACACCCGCCAGGTCGGCGTTGCCTACTCGCTGATCACCGTGGTCGACGCGCTTGGCCGCGCTCCGGCGGCAACCAGGGCGCTGATTGGCCTGTTCTGCGCGATGCACGATCCGGCGCTGAAGGGAAAGCGCGAGACCGAAGCCGCGGCCGCCGCCGCCGAATTCGACGAGGCCCTCAAGAGCGTAAGGAGCATCGACGACGATCGCATCCTCCGCTTGATGCGGTCCGTCATCGGCGCCACGCTGCGGACCAATGCATTTGCGCCGGCGGCGAGCGAGGCGCTGGCGTTCAAGCTCGATTCAAAGCAGGTCCCGGGCCTCCCTGCACCAATCCCCCTATCGTGAGATCTGGGTTTATTCGCCACGGGTCGAGGGCATCCATTTGCGCGGCGGACCAATTGCTCGCGGCGGGCTTCGCTGGTCCGACCGGCGCGACGATTTCCGGACGGAAATCCTCGGGCTGATGAAGGCGCAGTTGGTCAAGAATGCGGTGATCGTGCCGACCGGGGCGAAAGGCGGATTCTATCCCAAGCAGCTCCCCAGTGCAGCGGTCGATCGGGATGCGTGGCTGGCCGAAGGTACCGCCAGCTACAAGATCTTCATCCGCGCTCTTCTGTCGATCACCGACAATATCGTCGACGACAAGATCGCGCGCCCCGAGAAGGTCGTGATCCACGACGACGACGACCCTTATTTCGTGGTCGCAGCCGACAAGGGCACCGCGACATTCTCGGATATCGCCAACGGAATTGCGCTCGATCGCCAGTTCTGGCTCGGGGACGCTTTCGCGAGTGGCGGCTCGAACGGCTATGATCACAAGGCGATGGGCATCACCGCCAAGGGTGCGTGGATCTCAGTCCAGCGCCATTTCCTCGAGATCGGAATCGACGTTCAGTCCGACTCGATCAAGGTCGTCGGATGCGGTGACATGTCGGGCGACGTGTTTGGTAATGGCATGCTGTTGTCGAAGGCGATCAAGCTGGTCGCGGCGTTCGACCATCGACATATCTTCATCGATCCTGATCCGGATCCGGCCAAGAGCTGGAAGGAGCGCAACCGCATGTTCGCGCTGCCGCGGTCAAGCTGGGACGATTACGACCGCAAATCGCTGTCGAAGGGCGGGATGATCGTTCCGCGCTCACAGAAATCGATCAAGCTGACGAAAGAGGCGCAGGCTGCATTGGGAATCGATCTGCCCGAAATCGACCCCAACGGGCTGATTACCGCGATTCTGAAAAGCCGGGTCGACCTGATCTGGTTCGGCGGCATCGGCACCTATATCAAAGCCTCGAGCCAGTCGCACAGCGAAGTCGGCGACCCGGCCAACGACGTCCTGCGGGTTGACGCCAGCGCGATCAAGGCGAGGGCAATCGGCGAGGGAGCCAACCTGGCCATTACCCAGGCCGCGCGGATCGAATTTTCGCAATTGGGTGGACGGATCAACACAGATTTCATCGACAATAGCGCCGGGGTCGATTGTTCGGATAATGAGGTCAACATCAAGATCCCGCTCAATCGCGAAATGCGCGAAGGTCGGCTGACCGAAGCCAAACGCAATGCCCTGTTGGTCGGAATGACCGACGAAGTGTCGGAGCTGGTGCTTGAGGACAACCGGCTGCAGAGCCTTGCATTGTCGATCGCCGAAGCCGGGGGCGCAAAGGCGCTTCCCGAGCATGTTCGCGCGCTCGAAATATTGGAAGTCAGCGGTCGCCTCGACCGCCGGGTAGAGGGTCTGGGGACGAGTGACGTCCTGCTCCGCCGGGGGCTGGAACAACGAGGGTTGAGCCGTCCTGAGCTTGCGATCCTGCTGTCGATGTCGAAACTGGCGCTGCAGGACGCGATCGAGAAGCTCAGGCTGGCCGACGATCCGCTGCTCGAGCCCCAGTTGCTGGCGGCATTTCCCAAGGCAATCGTCAAGGCCCATGGAGCGGCGATACGCAATCACCGGCTGCGCCATGAGATCCTTGCCACCAAGGTCGCTAATCGCATCGTCAATCGCCTTGGCCCGAGCATCCCGCTGAGCCTCACCGAGGAGGAAGGCGCCTCGCTCGGCCAGGTCGCGACCGCGTTCCTCGCCACAGAGCATTTGCTCGACCTGCCCAAGTTGTGGGCGCGGATTGAAAATGCGGCGATCCCGGAGGCCGTCCGGATCGAATTGTTCCAGGTCGCCGCGCGATCGGTGCGCAGTCACGTTTCGGACATCCTTCGCTCGATCGGGGCCGAGCAACAGGTCAGCGAACTGGTCGCGATGCTGGCGCCCTCAGTGCAAACGATTGCCGCCGCCACGACCAAGTTGATCCGATCCGAAGTGCGCAACGAGGCGGTTGCACGGCGGGAGCATTTGCTCGGGCTGGGCGCCGATGCAGCGATCGTCGATGGGCTGGTGCGGGTGTTCGAGCTCGACGGTGTATTCGGCCTCGCCGCGCTCGCCGCCAAGCGCCAGATCGACGCGCAGGCGCTCACGATCGCCTACACGCGGCTGGGCGAGGCGCTTGGGCTCGACTGGGCACAACAGAAGGTCGCGCGGTTCGAGCCGTCCGATCAGTGGGAACGATTGCTGCTTGCCGGGCTGGAGCGCGATTTCGAGCAATTGCGGCTCGAGTTTTTGGCGCGCGGACGCGACGCCGATCCCGCTGCAACGACCGAACGCTGGATCGAGCGGCACGGCGCGCGAATCGACCAGTTCCGCAAGCTGGTTACCCAAGCACAGTCCGCCGGGGCGGTGACCGCCTCGATGCTTGCCCAGATCGCGAGCCAGGCGAGGATCCTTCTGACGCGATGAGCCCTATGCGGGTCGCGCTGCTGGTCCCTGACCCGGACTATCCCGAAGATTATGCGTGGACCTACGATGTCGAGGCAGGGATCCTGCGAAAGGTCGGGATCGAGGTCGTGCCGGTACCGTGGACCGAGCTCGCCGAGGTGGCGGACTTCGATCTGATCATGCCGCTGGTGGCGTGGGGTTATAATCTCGATTACCCGCGCTGGCTGGCGATGCTAGACCGGGCCGAGGCGGAGCGCTGGCCAATGCTCAACCCGCCATCCTTACTGCGCTGGAATGGCGATAAGGCCTATCTTCGCGAGCTTGGCGCAAAGGGCATTCCAACGGTCACCACGGTCGAGGTAACTTCTCTCGACGCCCAGTCGCTAGGTCGCGCGGCCGCAAAGCTCGGAGCGATCGACCTGGTCGTCAAACCGCCGATCTCTGGTGGTGCCTTCGGAACCCACCGATTGCGTGCCGTCGACCCAATTCCGCCCGATGTCGCTGGCCAGCGAATGATGGTCCAGAGCTTCCAGCCGACCATCAGCGCGGGCGAATGGTCGATCATCCTGTTCGACGGAAAGTTCAGCCATGCGGTCATCAAGACCCCGGTCGCCGGGGACTTCCGGGTCCAGCCGCACCTGGGCGGTATCGATCGGTTCGCAGTACCGCCGCATGGCGCAATCGAGCTTGCCAATGCGGCGCTGGCCGCAGCCCCGGCCGAGGCGCTCTACGCCAGGGTCGACATGATCGGGACCGCCACCGGTGCGCTCAAGATCATGGAACTGGAACTGATCGAGCCGGCGCTGTTCCTGCACCATTCGCCCGACAAGGGCGTCGCATTCGTTTCGGCGGTCCGCACTGCCGCCGTCACGACCGCCGCGCGCAAATGATGAGTATTAAGACGATTTTTTAGGGGTAGCGAGGTTCGGTCCTGCTACCCTAGGCCGAACATGAAACGGCACAAAGCGAGCAAGCCAATGTCGGCCGGGCATCAGTCACTGACCGAAAAGGAGAAGCAGACGCTGCGCCTGATCCTGCGCGGCTATGACGCGAAATCGCTTGCGCGGCATCTTGGGCTATCGGTGCATACGGTCAACGAACGGCTGCGCGATGCGCGCCGCAAGCTGCAGGTTTCCAGCAGTCGCGAAGCGGCGCGAATGCTGTTCGAGACCGAGGGTAGCGACCCCCAAAATCAAGCGGACAAGAGAATCGGGGAAGCCGGACCACGCTCGAATGGGCAACAGCATGGCACACCAGGCACCGGCCAGGGGGAAACGCATCGTCCGGCCGCGGTCATTGCAGGAGCTGTCACCATGTCGATTTTAATCGGATTCCTCGCCTTGTCCCTTCTTTCCGACGGAACGCCCGCATCAACAGCGCCGGTAATGCCGGCGTCTTCCCAAAGCATCGCCCCAGGCACTGTTCGCGATTCAGACGTCGTAAGCGCGGCCCGCGCTTGGCTGGTTCTCGGCGACGAGGGGCGTTGGAAAGACGGTTGGCAGGCCACCGCCACGTCGTTCAGGAAGTCGAACACGGCCGACCAATGGGCCGATGCCGCCACCAAGGTCCGGGGGCCGATGGGCGCATTGGTTTCCCGCACCCCGCTCAGTCAGGAGAGCGTGCCCGCGCCGCCCGCCGGGGTAGAGGTGGTCAAGTTTCGCTCTAGTTTCGCTAATCGCGCCGACGTCATTGAGACCGTTTCCCTCGTTCGCGAAGGTTCGGACTGGAAGGTGGTCGGTATCTACGTCGACTAAAGGCCGGGTCCCGCGGAGCTAGTACCTCGCGCGAACAACCACTGACGGATTGCCGAGGTGAGGTTGGGCGGTGGCGCACTGTCCAACCGTTCGACATCAATCGCGGCGATCAGCGCATTGAGGGGCAGGCTGCGCTCCGCAGCCGCGGCCTCGAGCGCCGCCCAAAAGGCCGGCTCGAGGCTAATCGACGTCTCATGTCCGGCAATGGTCACCGACCGCTTGGTGGGTACGCCGAACTTCATCTCAATACATGTGCTGCCCGCCGTTGATCGACAGCGTCGATCCGGTGACGAAACCGGCATCCTCGCCGACCAGGAACGCGACGCCGCGTGCGATCTCGCTGGCCTTGCCGAGCCGGTTGACCGGGATTTTGGCGATGATCTTGCCAAGCACCTCCTGGGGCACGGCGGCGACCATGTCGGTATCGATATAGCCCGGCGCGATGGCGTTGACCGTCACCCCATTGCGCGCACCCTCTTGCGCTAATGCCTTGGTGAAGCCGTGGATGCCCGACTTGGCGGCGGCATAATTGACCTGGCCATATTGTCCGGCCTGGCCGTTGATCGATCCGATGTTGACGATGCGGCCGTAGCCGCGGCTCTGCATGCCTTCGAACACCGCTTTCGCCATGTTGAAGCAGCCGCCGAGATTGGTGTCGATCACGTCCTGCCACTTGGCGTGGTCCATCCGCTTCATGGTCGTGTCGCGCGTGATGCCGGCATTGTTGACCAGCACGTCCACCGGCCCAAGTTCCTGCTCGATCGCCGCCACCCCATCCATGCATGCCTGGTGGTCGGCAACATCGAATTTGTACGTCTTGATACCGGTGCGGTCGGAGAATTCCCGCGCCCGCTCCTCGTTGCCGGCATAGGTCGCGGCGACCTCCATGCCCATGTCCTTCAGCGCGATGCTGATCGCTTCGCCAATCCCGCGCGTTCCGCCGGTCACCACTGCCACTCGAGCCATCTCTCTCTCCTTTTTCTTGAAGAGTTAGACTCCGCTCCACCAACCCGCAAGTTCGCGCCGCAAGAGAGCCTCGATCATCGCCATTCCAGGGTCGCTGTCGTTGAGGCAGTCGAGCCGGGCGAAGTGGGTCCCGCCGGCAGCCAGGAAATCCTCACGCCCACGAATGCCAAGCTCCTCGATCGTCTCCAGGCAGTCCGCCGAAAAGCCCGGCGCGGCGATGGCGACTTTCGTGACTCCAAGCGCAGGATATCCGGTCAACGTAATGTCGGTCGCGGGCTCGAGCCATTTGGCGCGGCCGAAGCGCGACTGAAACGCGACGTCGACGGTTCGGCCCATCGTCTCGCCGAGCAGCCGTGCCGTCTTGCGGCAATGGCAATGATAGGGGTCGCCCAGTTCCAGGGTCCGCTGCGGCATCCCATGAAAGCTCAGCAGCAGGCGATCCGGCGTGAAATCAAGCGCCGCGAGCTGACGTTCGAGGTGGGTCTTCAGCGCGCCGATATAGGCCGGGTCGTCATGGTAAGGCGGGAGCGTCCGCAACGCCGGTTGCCAGCGCATCGCTGCAAGCGCGGCGAAAGCGGCGTCGTTCGCGGTGGCTGTCGTTGCCGCGCAATATTGCGGATAAAGCGGTGCAAGCAGGATCCGGTCGCAGCCCTGGTCCTTCATCGCAGCGATGGTCGCGGCAATCCCGGGGTTGCCGTAGCGCATGGCGTAGGCGACGTGGATCGAGTCCCCGAGCCGTTCCTGCAGCGCCTGCGACTGGCCCCTGGTAATCGCGGCGAGTGGAGACCCCTCCTCAGTCCATACCTGCGCATAAGCATGGGCGCTTTTCTTAGGGCGGGTGCGGAGGATGATGCCGTGGAGGATGGGCTTCCATGCCACGGACGGGATTTCGACCACCCTTTTGTCGCTCAGGAACTCTGCGAGATAGCGGCGAACCGACGCCGCGTCGGGGGCGTCGGGGGTCCCAAGATTGACCACCAGCACGCCGATGCGGGGGACTGGTATCGCGGGATGATCGGGCGGGGGCAGCATCAGGCGGCCATGCTATCGAACGGAAGATCGCGCAAGCGCCGACCGGTGCCGGCCGCAAGGGCATTGGCGACGGCGGCGGCAAGCACGACATGGCCAAGGCCGCTGACCCCGCCGGAGGCGGCACCGCTTGGCAGGATCTCGACTTCGATCTTCGGCACGCGCGCAAAGCCGGATATTCCGAGCCGGCTCGCCACGGCCATTCCAGCGACGATTTGCGGAGCCTTGCCCGTTGCGACTTGCAGCGCCTGCAGCAGCGAGCCTTCGATCTGCTGCCTGACCAGCCCCGGATTGATTGCCCGCCCGCAGTCGACCACCGCCACCAGGCGATCGACTACAATGGCTTGGTCAGGCCCGAAGCCCGCCTCCGCGAGCAAGGCAATGTGCGATCCGAACGCCGAGGCGCAGGCCAGGCCCATCCGGCTGCCCGCAGCGCCGCCGTCCCAACGGCCAAGCGCAGTTGCAGCGCTCAGTACCTGTGCCAGCCGCACGTTGCCGCCGAGCAGGCCCATCCGGAAGGAGAATGGCTCGGAGCCTGCTTGGCGCGCCATCTCGTCGATGAAGCTCTCGTTGGCAAAGGCGGTCAGCGGCTCGCTCCCGCCGCGCATATAGCCGGCCGGAATGGGCAAATCGGCCGCAACCGACTCGATTCGCATCGCCGGGACCGAATAGGGCGCTGCAGCGCCGGGAAGGGCGAGATCCGCGGCGGTGACGAAGCGCCCGCTCCATGCCGCGAGGCTGCCGGCAGGCGACGGCAAGGCCGTCATCCGCGCCAACATCGGGCTGCGCATATGGTCCTGATTGCGTCCTATTCTGGCGGACAAATTCAACTGCACCGGTTTGCCGGTACGCCGCGCCAGTTCCACTGCAATCGGGACGGCGTCGGCCACCACGGCCCGGCCAGATCCGTCGCCGACCGGCATCGGATAAAGCGTGACGTCCCCCTTCTTCAGTCCCGCAGCCGAGGCTGCCGCCGCAAGGGTGCCATCGAAATCCTGGACCGGTGCCCATAGCTCGAGCCGTCCGCCCGAAAAACGCGCCGTCGCGGTGGCGGATTCCAGCGAAAGGTGCTCGGTCGCTGCGATTCGATACGTCGCGGTCAGAGCACGCATGTCGCCGACGGCCTCGGCATAATCGCCGCGCGTGAACAATGATGTCCGATCGCCCCGATCGAGCGCTGCCTGCAATGCTGCGTCTATGCTGGAATTACCGGCATCGGCGGGCCCTGTGAAGCGTGCGCCGGCTGCGACCAGGGCGCGCTCGGCGGCCCACCAAGTTTCGCCCATCGCCGCCAACCACGTTTCGGTCGCCACAAGCTGCTGCATTCCCGGCGCCTTGGCCGCACGCCGCGAATAGCCGCGCAGCGACCCCCCGGGTGGCGCCATCCGGACCGACGCGAACAGCATGTCAGGCAGACGCACGTCGGCCGCAAAGCGAAGCGATCCATCGCTCTTGGCAGGCAGGTCCAGACGGGCCAGCGACTGGCCCGCCAGTCGGCCGCTCCCCGCTCGCCGGAGGATCGGCTCGCCCGGCTGGAGGCCCGCCGCGGCCTCGGCCAGCTGCCCGAACCCGATCCGCTTGGCCCCCTTGATGACGAATCCGTCTGCCGCATCGCATTGGGCCGGATCGACGTCCCACCGTTCCGCCGCGGCACGCACCAAAAGATCGCGCGCCACGGCGCCGGCCTCACGCAACGGCTGTTCGAACGCGCGAATGGATGTCGCGCCAGCGGTTGCGCGCTTGCCCAGCAGCGTGTTGGCATAACCCGCCGCGGCTGGCGCCGGTTCGACCGCGACCTGCTCCCACGCCGCCCCAAGCTCGTCGGCCGTGATCTGCGCCAGCCCGGTCCAGGCCCCCTGCCCGGTCTCCGCAGCCGGCACCGCGACCGTCACCCGCCCGTCAGGCGCGATCTTGAGATAATCGCCGAATATCTGCTCGCCGCGCCTGGCGGTAAGTGCGCTTCCGACCTTGCGCGGCCAGGCGGCGAAGGCGACGGTCAGCCCGATGCCGACCCCGCCCCCCACCAGCAATGTTCGACGGCTGATCGCCGTCAATGGCCGTATTTCTGCTTCAATGCGACGCGGTCGATCTTGCCGGTGCCGAGGCGCGGCAGCGGCTCGTCGGAGAAGATCATCCGCTCGGGAATCTTGTAGGCTGCCAGCTTGCCTTCGAGAAAGGCCCGCAATCCGGGTTCGTCGATTCCGTCCCCTTCGGCGAGGTGCAGCACCGCCACGACGATCTCGCCCAGCCGCTCGTCGGCCGCCCCGAACACCGCCGCTTCGGCGATACCGATGCAGGCGTAGAGCGCGGCTTCGACTTCCGCCGCCGAGATATTCTCGCCGCCGCGGATGATGATGTCCTTCTTGCGGTCGACGATGAACAGATAGCCGTCCTCGTCGAGGTAGCCGATGTCGCCGGTCTTGAGGAAATGATCGGCGGTGAAGGCTGCGGCAGTCGCCCCCGGGTTCTGCCAATAGCCCTTGATGTTGGCAGCGCTGCGGATGGCGATTTCGCCGCGTTCGCCGGCCGGCAGATGGCGGTCGCTCTCGCCAAGGATCGCGAGCTCGACGAACGGCGCCGTGGCCCGCCCGGTCGAAGCCGGCTTGTCGGTGTAGTTGCTCCAGAAATTGCCGCAGCCGACGGCATTGGTTTCGGTCAGCCCATAGCCCAAAGCGGGCTGCGCGCCGGTGAAACTCTCGCTCAGCCGGGTGACATGCGCGGTTGGTCGGGCCGCCCCGCCCGCAGCAATGTCGGTCAGCGACGACAGATCGTGCCGGTCCCGCTCGGGATGATTCATCAATTCGAGGCTCATCGTCGGCACCCCGACGAAATAGGTCACATTCTCCCGCTCGATCAGCCGAAGCGCCTCGCCCGCATCCCATTTCGCCATCAGCACCATGCCGCGCCCGACAACGAAACTGTTGAGCAGCACCGGCACCTCGCCGGTGACGTGGAACAAAGGCACGTTGACCAACGTCTTGGGCGGGTTGGGCGGCGGCGTTCCGCGCGCGGTCAGGATGCCGAGCAGGGTCATCAAGTGAGTTGCATAAACGTACACGCCAGTGGTCACCGCGCGATGGGTCGACAAGGCGCCCTTGGCCTCACCGGTCGATCCCGAGGTGAACAGGATGGTGGCATCGTCGTCGGGCGTGACGTCGGGCAGGACGGTCGCCGGATCGGCGCCCCTCAATGCCGCCAGCGCGCCATCGGAATGCTGATCGACCGGCAACGATACCAGTTCCCAATCGCCCGCGATCGCGGCGATTCGCGCGGCGCGTGGCGGGTCCGCGAGGATCAGCTTGGGGGATGTCAGTTCGATCGCGTGGGTCAGCTCCTCGGTCTGCCACCAGCCATTGATCAGGGTGGCGATCGCACCGGCCTTCAGCGCGCCCATGTAGGTGATGATCCACGCCGGGCAATTGCGCATCGCAATGCCGACCCGGTCGCCCTTGACGATGCCGCGCTGGACCAGCCCGCGGGCCACCTCGTCCGACAGCCGGCCAAGGTCGGCGAAGGTCAGCCGCTCCTGGCCGGCGATTACCGCTTCGACCGCGCCGTTGAGGGCGCAGAAGGCGGCGAACAGGCTCGGCAGCGTCGCCGGGAAATTGGCGACGATCGCCTGGCCCTTGGCATCATGCTCGATCACGATGCGCCCGCCGGGGCCGATAACCGCAGCTAGAGTGGCGTCGAAAATACGGTCGAGCTCGCTTGGCATCGCTTCTCCTTTGCCTTCCGGAAGTTGCACCTTATGAGGCGTCACCGCACGAAGGAAGACCTATGAACGCCGCGACGATCAACAATGTGGCCGCCAATGTGGGGAACAGCGGCGGTGCGATCAGCTATTACGATCTCGGGCTGTCGCCGGTCGCGCTCGATCTCGGCTTCTTCGAGCTTCGCTGGTACAGCCTCGGCTACCTTGCCGGTATCTTCGTCGGCTACTGGTATTTGCTCAAGTTGATCAAACAGCCCGGTGCGCCGCTCGCTCGCCGCCACGCCGACGATCTGGTGTTCTACGCGTCGCTCGGGATCATCTTCGGCGGCCGCCTCGGCTACGTCCTGTTCTACAACCTCGGCTATTATCTCGAAAATCCGCTCGATATCCTGAAATTGTGGGACGGGGGCATGAGCTTCCACGGCGGGGTGATTGGCACCACGCTCGGCATTCTCTACCTTGCCCGCAAGGAAAAACTGAACTGGCTGCGGGTCCACGACTATGTCGCCTGCACCGCGCCGATCGGCATCGGCCTCGTGCGGCTGGCGAATTTCGTCAACGGTGAATTATGGGGAGCGCCGACCAACATGCCGTGGGCGGTGCGTTTCCCCGAATATATCGCCGGAAGCCTCCAGCTTGGTCCGGGCCGGCATCCGACCCAATTGTACGAGGCGCTGCTCGAAGGACTGGTGCTGTTCGGGATTCTCGCCTTCATGTTCTGGAAGACCCGGGCGCGGTATGAGCCGGGCAAGCTCGTCGGGGCATTCATCCTGTTCTACGGCCTGTTCCGCTTCGCCATCGAGTTCATCCGCGAGCCCGATTCGCAATTAATCGAATTCGCGGCGGTAACCGGCCTGCACATGGGGCAGTGGCTTTCGATTCCGATGATCCTCGGCGGACTGTACCTCATGGCGACGGCCAAGGGCCGCCGTGACCGCGTCGAACCGGTCGCGGAGACGGAGAGCGTGGCCTGAGCTTCGCCGACGACTTGCGGGAGCGGCTCCGCACCCGCGGGCCGCTCACCGTCGAAGCTTTTATGGCCGCCTGCAACGCGCATTATTACGCCACCCGCGACCCGCTGGGGGCCGGCGGCGACTTCACAACGGCACCCGAAATCCACCAGATGTTCGGCGAGATGGTCGGAGCCTGCCTGGCCGACTGCTGGCACCGCGCGGGAGCGCCCGGCGATGCCGTTTTCGCCGAGCT
>CAAAJI010000548.1:0-17676 GCA_900642245.1 Fragilaria radians | reverse complement strand
AATTCCCTTAATTAATTATTTTAAAGATTACAATTAAAGTGTGGAGAGTCTCTTCCAACACATTTAAAAGCGAGGTACACACAAGGAGTCCTTTTCTTTTGTGCTTATTGTCATTTGTTGATAAATTTATTGTTTGCTTAACACCCTATTCAAGATGTCTGATTTAAGCGCTATTAGAGTTCTAAATTTCTCGGGAAGAAAAGAAGAATGGCCGACCTGGAGTGAGAAATTCTTAGCCAAGGCTAAGCGTTCTGGAATCAAGGATGTCTTGTTGGGTAAGCTACAGATCCCAAAGACTTCAGAAGAGTTTGAGGATAAATCAGAAGAAGGAAGGAGAATCAAGAAAATGCTGATCTGAACAAGTTGGCTTTTACAGAATTAACGCAAATGATGTTTACAGGATATTTAAACATTAAACCAAACAAATCATCAAGTCAAGAGATTTAGTTTGGCTTAATTTGAGTTATGAAAATTGGAATAAATTGAAAAACAACAACATTCAGCCTCAAGATGATGAAGACACTTCCGATACAGAAGCTACGTTAGAAGATGTTAGTGATTTAGTTGAGACAGAGGATGCAACTCTAGATAAGGCTCAAATCAGAGAGCAAAACAAAGCGTCAAAAGAATTCAAAGAAACGAAAGTCGAAGGGGTTTGGGAGAAACAATTTCAGAAGTTGGCAATTTCCAACGGACGAAACTGTATCTTTTATAAGTGGGTTTTGGAACCAAACGTAACGGAGTTTTTCGGGCGTGGTTGGCATGTGGCTACAGTCAAATTTCTGGAGTGGACTTTTATATGCGCCGGTTATCAATCATGTGATATTCCGAATTCTTTTGGTTACAATGTTAACCTGGAATTTAATCGGAAAAGTAATCAACATCAAAACTGCGTTCCTTCATGGTGATCTAAAGGAAACAATCTTCATGGAGATACCAAATGGTATGGATGCAAGTAAAAATGAATGTTAATTATAAAGAGAACTATTTATGGTCTTGTCCAATCTGGAAGGGAATTTTATAATAAACTTGTTTTGTCTTTGAAAGGTTGTGGTTTCATGGGAAACCCTGCTTGTGGATCAAACATTCAGAATTTGGAATTGCCATGGCTGCTGTGTATGTCAACAACTGCCTTGTTGTTGATAAGTACCTTAGTCTTTAACTTATAAGTAATCATTACCAAAAAGCCTTACCTTGAGGCAATTTTGGCTTTGAAAGGTTGTGGTTTCATGGGAAGCCCTGATGAATGTTGACAACTGCCTTATTGTTGGAAGCGAAGAAGGGATCCAAGACATGATAAATTGCTTTAAAAATTGTGATTTTGGCTTAAAGATTGAAAACAACCTGACTGACTACGTAAGCTGCAACATTCAGATCAATCAAGCAGCTAATACCATCTACATCATGAAACCCCATCTGATTAATAGTTTAATTAATAAATTTGGAGAGGAAGTCAAAGATTTAAGCAATTATGGAACCACTGGTTCACCTTGATTCAAGATTATAAGACCAGATGATGCAGACAAGGTGGATGAGGCATTGCAATTGAAATACAGGTCTGGAGTTGGTATGCTTTTATACTTCATCAAGTTTTCAAGGCCAGACTTGGCAAATGTTGTAAGGGAACCGTCAAATGCATGGATGATACAAGTTTAGCAGCCTACAAGGAGATGCAGAGAGTTATAAAATTTGTTTTGGATACTAAGCTGCTCTGTTTAAAGTTACAGCCAAGACATGAAAGTGACAAATGGAACTTAGTGTCGTGTTGCAATAGCAATTGGTCAGTAGATCCTGAATCCAGGATCCGTGTCACTGAATGCATCATGTATTTGCTTGGAGTCCCAATCTGCTGGTGATCCAAGGCTCAGAAGGGTGTTACATTGTCAAGCAGTGACGCAGAAGACGTGGCTATGTTGGAGGCGGTCAAAGAAATCCGTTTTATCTTTTATTTGATGAGAAGTATGTCAGAGAGACAACTCTATAATTCAAGACAAGAAAAGTTTATCAAATTATAGCGGCAGAGCTACAGAAAAATTGCAATCCGGGAACAATTTTGTACAACCCATGCCAGGCTTAATTGGCTTTTTACCAAACTCATCACTGCGGGAGAAACAAGAAACTCCTAAAAACTTACCTTAAAACGCATTGCGGGAGAAGCAAGAAACTCCTAGAAGTTGGCTCTCCCTCTCCAAGTATAAACAAAGAATTTGAACACACATTCCTCTTTGATGTTCCCAGCTGAGAGACAGAAGAAAACTGTAAATCCCATGTTGAAGGGCTACAGGTGTAGTTGCAGAGTGGAGGAATAAACCTCAAATCACTAGTGAAAGCACAAGCCCCCGGCCTGGTTAGCGCTGTTGGGATAACAAACGGTTTTTTAGCCTGGGACACGTACAAGTCCTTAAAAGCCACATCTTAAGGTTTTTCCGCTTGAGGATTTACTTTTTGAGTGAAGGTGTCGCAAGCCAGAGTATAAACGCTGGAAAGGGCGCAAGTGGAGGCCTAGGCCCAAGCAATAACGTAGACCAAGCGCAAAGTCTTACAGAACTCCGCAATTTTGAGCTAAAACACGTAAAGCAGCTGGCATTGGAATCAATAGGGTCTTTGCTGGAAGTTCACAAGGACCGAAACTTCACTCTCTTCAATATAATCTATTTGAGTTGGACTGCTTTACGTTACCCTCACCAAGGGGCCCACCCAAGCGGTATATAAATTTGGTAATCTGGTCCAGACCCAGAGGTAACAATTGTCTGTGCTTGATCTTCCACTTCCTCTCTTCCTTGATTCTAATATTCTATACTGTTCTTTCATTGGAAGTGCCTACTGGAATTTCAAGCTGTCAAGTTCAATTGTGACTGTACTTCCGGCATCACAGGTCACTCTTGTCTTCTACCATTCTTCAAGTTCAACTACAGCTGTACTCCTTAACTACTCAGGCTGTGGTTGTCTTCTACCAACTCAAGCTCAACTACAGCTGTACTTCTTAGCTACTCTGACTGTGGTTGTCTTCTACCAAGTCAGGTTCAACGGCAGCTTTAATTCCTTTAACTACTCAGGCTCAGCTGTGTACTACCAATCCAAGTTCAACGGTTAGCTAGTCAGAGTTTTATTTCAAGCAGGAATTCCAGACAACATCCACAGTTAGCATTGTTAAGCCCACAGATAGTGCCTTGATTCATCACTAAGAGGCAAATTGCATCAACTTCCACCCGCCTAAGTCAAATTCATAAAATCTAAAATTTCAGCTTCCAAGTAACATCCGTGGTTTTACTAAGTCTAAAGCTTCATCGCATGAGTGAAGTCCATCTTTTTCCGTGAATAACGTCTTCAATTTTAGTTGGAAACGCTATAGTCATTAAAAGTCTTAACCCCTAATGAGAATAGTAATAATAATAACAGTAAATTTTGGGGATCTCCAGATATATTGTCAGGAATTGAAAACCTTTGTGAAGTCATGGGCCTATACAATAATTCTAAGTCGTTGATCATTGCCATGAACCTCTGTAGTATCAAAAAAGTATCAAAAACATGATCCAGTTATTCAATTAGGACTTACATTATTTTGGAAATATGTTTTAACGTCAAGATCTACGAGATTCTATTTTCCAAAATTCTATTATCAAGGAAATATGATTGGGAAAGTGTTTTATGACCCTAGTTCAAGAGAAATTTGGTTTAGAGAAGCCTGTAGATGTCACAAAGCAATTTATTCCACCCACATCTGATGAATTAACCTATCTTCTAAATGTAGACAATGCAGCTACGTCGAAAAGGCATTATATGGCATGTTATTGGCAGATAAGGAAAGATTTCTAAAATTACTTAGAAGAATGTACAACGCAAGATTCTTTAATTGGATCTACAATTAGCACTAGATCCAAGAAGAGTGCATCAAGTGAATGCAAGACAGATGCATACTACATGCCAACCTGCGGGTACCATCAAGAAAGATAAGGTCAAGACAGTTTGGGCACTAATTAATGCGCTGCCAACTTTAAGATTTAACTGGTTCTTATGAAGAAATAGATATTTCAGCATCTTCAAAAACCGCAATGGTATGTAAACTGGCACAAGTGCCTCCAGAAATCTGGATGACTCTTTCTGCAGAGGCAAAGAAATGACTGTTAAATGAAAGAAAGCGCCAGCAGCAGGAAGATGATAAATTTAAAAGGTCATCAAGTAGGAAGGATACAATCAAAGTTCCTGAAAAGGATAGAACCAATTCCTCTAATATGCCAAACCAATATGCAAAAGTGAAAAATACTGTGAAAGGGGAGGAAGAACTTCAAGATGGTACAGATAAGGATTATGGGTTTATTGATGAATTCCTTGAAGAGGCGGTCAGTACTTCCAATCTCTATGAGATTCAACAGGAGACAGATTATGACGTTTGGACTTCAGAACATAGTGTACATGCAAGTATCAGTATAAATGATATTTTGTATAATAAATGTATGAATTTGCTTTTCTTACCAGAAAAATATCATATAAGTTTCTTAGATGGTGGTGCCAAAACTTGTGTTCTAGGCAAAGGATGCAAGATATTGTCAATCCATAACTCAAGAAGGGCGAATGTAGTTGGTTTTGATAATGAAACTGCTATTAAACGGAATCTTCCAATTTTCAGTGTTATTACTGCCCTAGACTTACCCAATGGACAATCTGTTTTGCTATTAGTGCATGAAGGAATGTATAATGAAACAACAGGTCACTCAATATTATCAGAGTTTCAATTGAGAGAATTTGGCATAATTATTGAGTCTATTTGCCATAGACACGGAGGAGCACAAAAAATGACTATTTAAGACAGCAATGACAGTGATGTTGTTACAGTTCCTCTGGATCTTTTGGTACATTTCAAGCATAGATTACCTACTTCTGAAGACATGTGATGATGCTCCATGGAATCCATCCTCTTTCTCTGATCAAATGGTAGACAAGTTTTACCAGCAAGTCATTGACACTGAGAGTTAAAATACTTGTTTAGTTTCTACTATTCAGGCGATATACGAATGGTTACCGTAGGAATTGGGTTTTTCTTAGGAGAATTATATGGACTCTCTTGTTGTGTATGTGATATTGGAAATGCCTTTTTGTATGAAAAAAACCAAGGAGAAGGTCTACATTACTGCTGTCCAGAAATTGCTATAACATTATGTGGAAAGAATCTAATTCTTAGTAAGTCATAAAATGGATTGAAGACTTCTACCTCAAGATTTCATTAAGTTTTAGCAGAATCATTACTCAGATTAGGATTCAAGAAAACTAAACAAGATACGGACTTATATGCTAGATAAGACATCACACTATGAATATTTAGCTACATATGTGGATGATATTCTTACTTGGAGCAAGCATCCCATGGCAGTAAACAAGTCTTTTGAGAAAATCTATTTATTGAAGAATCTAGGTATTTCTGAGTGCTATTTAGGTGAACATGTGGAAATTCTTGGTGATTCCCAAAGGATTAGCTATCTTGGCCAGAACTTAAAATATACAGAATGTCATTCTTAAGCTTGAAAGCCTTTTTGGTAAAGAACTGAATTCCATCAAGACTCCTACGAGTGAAGGGTATCATCTGGAAGTAGATGACATACCATTATGTACAAATGAAGATTCAGCTAAGTATAGAACTATAATAGGATGCTGTATCCGGATATTTGTTTTAGAGAGGTTCGATGTTGCCTATGCCACATCTGCAATGAGTAGATTCAACATGGCACCAAGAGAAGTACATTCAAACGCTGTTAAGAGAATTCTATCTTACCTTAAGACCTTTCCAAAGGGGAGACATATTATTGATACATCACATCCAGATAACTCTGTATAACCTGTTGAGGATCACTCTAATTGGAAAGATTTCTATCCAGATGTCAAAGAAGAAATTCCAAATGACCTTCCTGTGTCAAAGGGACCAAAAGTCCGGATGACTGTCTATGTAGATGCAGATCATGCACATGATTTAGTAACTAGAAGATCCATTACAGGTATACTTATGATGAACATAATTTAGTAGCCAGAAGATCCATTACAGGTATCCTAATGATGTTGAAAAAAAGGCCAATCACTTGGGTATCTTAACGTCGGAAGACAGTATAGACTTCAACGTATGGTTTGGCATTATTAGCGTCTAGAATTGCCACAGAACTCATTTTGGAAGTAAGGTTCATGTTGAGGAGATTAGGTGTAGATTTAGCTGGCCCTACTGTAATGTTAGGAGATAATATGTCAGTGCATTACTTTGTGTCAACAATATTGCTTGTGTGACTCAATTTCTTTTGGAATTGGTTCTGGTTTTTGAAGGGGATCATTCAGGCTGCACATTCTAGGGATAGCATAGCTGAACCATCATTATCCTGTATCACCAACTAGTGAGTCCCTTCAAGTCTTTGACAAATTGAATGAATTCTCCAAATTTCCGCAACTGAAATTTTGAAAACAGAGATTGGTTGGCTGTGTCATTATAAAATATTTTATTTATAAAGATTAATACTAAGGATCCAACTGGAAGGACAACGGAAGTTTTTTCGCTGAATTTTGTTTTTTTCAGTTTCACTACCACCGTAAAGGTTCTATTGTTCAGCTAAGTACTGTAAGGATACCAACTAGCATTCAGCTAAGTACCAAATGGGTGTTATTGTCCTGCTAAGTGCCTCAAAAGGCGTAACTAATAGTTAGTAACGTTTTCGCTTAAGTACCACATAGGTACTAACATGCGGTAAAGTACTAAATAGGTATTGCCATTCAGCTCAATGACATATACATACTACAATACCTAAGTAATAGTTGGGTACTTGTTTCTATGTATATGTGTTTACAAATAAGTCTAAAGTACCGTTTCGGTATTTATCCTCAAAGGGTCTCGCCAGAATGACCAAACGACAATGCTGCAATGATACATTGATCATGAAGGCCTAAGTTCATGTTTGACTGGTTGCGATTACGAGAATTTTTGTACCATTTAGTCAGCACATATGTGATACAGAGGAAGAGACCAACAACAAAAATGTTATATTGAAAGCCTTTGAGAGCCCTCTTTGATAGAGCACAAGAAGAGCATCATCAAATTTTCTCGAATGTAAGAAAAAGTACATCAAGTCTAGCTGTAATACTAAGTTGAAAATTAATGATGGCGTTCAACCAGTAATACACTTAAAAGTCAAAGGGGAAAGGGCTAAGTGAAACAAGATCATCTCAACCCCATTAAATTGATGCAATACGTTCAAGAGTATGGTAAAGTATGCTTCCCTCAATTATTACCACAAAGGTACTGCCATGGGATCATGAAAGTATATTTCATCTATGACAGACTTGCACTGAAAAGATAATCAGAGCATGGCTTGGTCTCACACATGATGTTGAACGTTTGTTTATGTTCCACTTCTCCAGTTTGTAAGTTGACAAAAAGAGGAGTGAAAAAAAGAATTGCTGCCTCCAAAAAGGCAGAATCAGACCCCTGATTCATGCTTTTGTATGGATCTGGTAAGTCTTTCTACTATAAAGACATCATTTAAAACACGCTCTCTGCCTGCACTCAATATGATAGATCTAGCCACAGGATGGATTGAGATTTGTCAAAACCACCAATAAGTTGGCACCTTCCATCTAGCATCATAACTAGTTTGCAGGTTATCGACATCCTCAATTTCTTGTTTTTAACAATGGGGAAAATTCAAATATGGGTTCAAACAAATGCGTGATAACTATGACATTAAAGCTAAACCAACAACAAATCATCATCCACAAGAAAACCCAATAATTGATTGTAAAATGGAGTCCTCTTGCTTATGGAAATAAGGATGATCAAGAAAATTTATTATAATGCTACACAAGAAGTGTTTGAGAAGGGAAATGCAGCTAAAAGGAGTAAGAATGTGATTTGAAAAAGATTGGATCAAATAACGTAAAAAGGGTTTTCTAAGTGGAAAGTGAAAAGTCTACGTTGAATCATCCTGCAGGATGCAGGTTGAGAAATCCTTTCCCATCATCACTAATCATGAAATGCTTGCAGCGGCAAATGTTAGATTTAAATTTGTTTAATTGTGTGAACGCAATGCGGTTTTACGACAAGGAAGAATAAGAAACAGCATTTCGGAAGGAGGATAAATTAGGGGGGCCAGTAAATCAACACGCAAAAGAATATTTATTAACCACTTTGGCAGTGAAGAAGAGAGCAGATGCGACATGAGCAACAGAGGGTCTACGCTTATATCAAAGAAATGTAGCGGTAGCCGTAAATACAATGAAGTTAGCAATGATGCTGATGGTGACGACAAAAATAATACCATGATCAAAGAGCAAGGAATATGTGATATTAACCCGTAGAATTTGGAAGCAATACGAGACAAATAAGGCACTGGAACTGGAAAACACAATTCCTTGTTTAAAAGTATCACTTGATACTTGCATTATTATTGATGATGCTGAATACAATAGGCACCAAAGTTGAAAGAGATTGGGATTGCTGAAGAAGAATAGAGCAAGCTTAAGGTTGTGCTACAGAGTCATTTTGAGGAAGCAAGTGTAGATTTTTCTTGATATCAAAGATCTAGAATGGGAGAACGATGGAGTGACCAAATTAAAGTGGGAAACAATGAAAGATGAAGGTTGAAAAGGATTTTCTCATAGTATTGCATGTTGGAAATCTCAAAAGAGTGGAAAGCCACGTCAGCCGTTTTAAATAATCTAGATATCTTTGATATCCCTAATGGATAACCTTAAACAAACAAATAACTAAAACTCGTAACGAATGTGATATTTCCAATAACTTGCTGATAATATTAGGAGAAGAATCCATCCTTATTGTGTGCAAAGCCTCTGTTGTACGAATGGTGTTGTGATGATACCAGATTCTTAAGCCTATGCCATTGTCCTTCAAGCTTATTGTGATGTGTAACTAATGTAAGATAATCTCGAATTTCATTGCTTGTATTATCTCCAAAATGAGGAAGATCTTGTTTCAAACGTTCGGTACCTACAAGACGACCGATAGATTGACACCACTGCAATGCATTATTCATGTGAATTGGTTCACCTGCCTTGGCTTCTTTCATGATAGTGTCTCTAGTCTTATCACAATTGCCAAAATCACCATGAAATCGCAAGAAGAGGATTCCATGGACTGTCTTCAGAATAAGTTGATCCTCCTTTATCTGTCGCTCCTTTATTCGCTGACATGTCTCCATGATGTGGGAGTCACCTTTATTATTTGCAGTGACGACAGGGTCCTCCCAATATTCACCGGTCCTTGTCATGCTAGACGCTTCACTTTCCCGCGGTATGTCAGCATTCAACATGATTCGATGTACATGAATTTCTTGAATCTTAGCCAATTCTTCTCTGCCAATGATTTTTCTACCAAATGCGACATCACCGAGACGAAGTCCTTGTCCTCCTTGGGTAGACACTAAATTTTGATGAACTTCTTTCATGCGCCTTTCGATATCACTGTTGTCCTCTTTTAGTTTATTTGAGTCTGCAGCATCAAAGTATACAATTTCGTTGTTTGTGAGTACTACATCAACTGTGACCCATCGATCTAGAAAGGGTAGAGCTTTTCGATCGCAACGGCGCATACTTTGAACCAATCTTTCATGTGGAGAAACAAAATCGGAAACTTTTATAGCATCATCAATGCATTCTTCATAGGCAATGCTAGAGGTGAGTCTCGAATTCATCTCTTTATCATTTGTTTTTCCTTTCATAGAATAGTTTACTTGGGATAAAGTGGTGCCGAGTTCTGACGTCATATCTTGATTGAAATCCAAATCTTCAGTTGACTCCCAATCTCTAGACATTTCGATATCCTCCAAGATGTACTTTTTACTAAGCAATGGATTCTTCAGACACGGAAAAGAGGGCTTTTGTGTACTATAAAGTGCTTCGTTTGCACTATAACTCTCACTTTCCATACCTTTAAATCCATAGGCTTCTATGAAAGCCGCGCTTGATGACTTGCTTCGCAAATGATCAGATGCGGTAGTTTTATCGTATTCTTTAGTGTCGTTCACAATTGGAATACCAAGCATGGCCTTCAAAAGTGAGCCACTAAATTCGCCATACTTCTCCACAATATCGGGATGCTTTGAAACAGCGGTCCTCCAAAAGTCAATGATTGTACCTGTTTCTTCATGCAGATTCTGAGTTCCGTGGGCACTATCATGATGATCACCCTCATGTGATGAATCGAATGAATGAAGGGAGTTACCATTTTTCTTCAATTTGAGATCATGAGATTCTTCCTGACTTTTCTCAGCGCCAGCATTTAATATGTTTAGAATCTTTCTTACCGCCCAAAACCTAAAGAATCGTAGAACAATTATGGAAGTTAACATTTCCAGCGCACCAAAGCCACCGTATAATCTATTGCCAAATGGAGGGCAGCATTCAACAATATCATATTTTGTACTATCCAACAGAAATCGGTTTTCAATCTGATTGCAACATCGTTTTTGTTGGGAAATAAACAAAAGTAGTAAACAAGAGAAACAAATGATTATATCGATAACAGCAGCCCAAAAATAGCAACGGTCCTTTCCAACAGATGAAGATTTATCCCTAAATGTAAGCAATGCCAAAAAGTCTCCAAATAGAAAGCAGCATAAGCAGGAGATTTCAAGCCAGAAGCATATACTAGATTTGAAATGCCAATCATCGCTTACACCATAGATTGGTCCCATTTCTATCATGAAAGCCTCTAACCTCATTGCCACTAAAGAAAAGCAGATCATTGTCCCTAGGGCAGAGAAGTTCAAGTATTCTCTGCTACTGAAAAACGAGTAAAGTAATGATGATTTGGTAGGTTTGGATAACTGCGGCTCATTGTCGTTTTCGTGAGAAAGTGTTATTGGACCAAGTTGATGATGTACAGTTTCGTTTTCTTCAATATTCTGGTTATGATCTTGATGTTCCTGCACTAGCATTTCTAAATGATGCCTTGCCAGAGTTTGATCTAATCGCTTCTTATCAACTAAGTATCCAAAATTTGAACAAATAGTAAAGCATGGGATAACATGAGACATGATGGCAACAAAGCATAAAAAGCAAAATGTTACAAATATCAAATAGTACACTTTGGGAATGTTGTGTTTGTTTTCCTTGGGATGCATGTCAAACCAATATATAAGTAAAGTAGAAAAAGCCAAGGCAAAGCCAAACTGCATGAACTGAATCAAGTGAATAATGTGCTTTGTATTTCCACCCCAGAAGAGTGATAATTGCTTTGATTTTCCCTCACCCTCTGATCTCAAGCTGTGGAAATCACCTGTACCTTCATTTTCCCCTTTTGATTTATGTGGATTGAACATGTTGCTTATTGTAGTGTGAAAGATGTTGTTTATCTTATTCCACATGACAAGAGATATCAAAATAAAGAGAAAAATGGAGACAAAGAAAAAAAGAGACATAACATAGCTTAGATTCACACCTTTCCCATCCGAAATATAAGTATGAACACCAAAAAGAAAATATAGCAAATCCACAGCTCCAGCCAGGATCATCCATTTGAACATTGAGATATGAACCAATTCATGCAAGACATGCATCTCACAGCGCTTCAAATAGTCAGACAAAGGAAAGGTTAGTGGTAATTCATTTGCTTGAATGAAATATTTTCTCAATTCATGAAATCTAATTTGTAGGCGAAGCGATTTACATTTTCGATGCAGGCAAGGCAACTGAACTAAGTGGATGAAAACATCCCAAATACTTGCAACGTTTGTAGCAGTGTCAACATGACCCCTTTCAGCTGAGTCACTTGGTGAAGTCTGAGGGTTTCCATGACTATCAAATTCGCCAATAAAATATTGTTTGATGCTATCAACAGACCGAGAAATATCGATCTTGGCAAAGTTATACTCCTCGTGAATTTCTTCATAATGGGCTGTATCTTGATTCTCTGCAATAACCCATGACTTCCGCGAATTGCGAGAAATGAAAAATGCAATGACGCACGATTGGAATGCATTGAACAGAGGAGTGAAGAAAAGCGCGAAATGGACATCGGCAAATGCATAATATGCATTTTTCTGTAAAGAAACATCGAACTTAGACATAATATATATTGCAAGCTCAATGATTCCCAATAAAGACACTATATCGGGGAAATCAAGTATTAGTTGAATTTGAACACATCATAGGAGATATGCTAATTCTGTGACTTGGGTTGATTCTGCATCAAAGAATCCAACACGAAGAAAGTCTTAGCTGAAAATGTACTTACATTCTTCATAAACTCCCTCTAATACACTTTTGAAAAGAGGCATTCGCCTTGCGATAGAATCGAGTTTGTGTCGCAAGAGTTGAAGCAACAATACAAGCGAAAGTGTCATCACAACAACTCTGAGGATGGTGTAATCCAAAGAGGACTCTTTTGATTCTTTCTCCTTAGTCCTCATGAAATGCATGAATGCACTTTCAGGAATAGAAGAAAGCTTATCTTTAAGTGGCATCTTAGAAAATTATGGAAGTCTTCACATCAGACAGCCAATCGCTCCAAAAGCATGAATGGAGGATGGAATCGCTAAGAATCGAAAAAAATCCTTCGACATTTTCTCCTTCCAAACGATACCGTAGACGAAGAAATGCATAGACTATGTTGGAATATGTTGACACAGACAATGATGTCAGCAAGGAATTAGGACAAGATTACAAGGAAGATGACACATGGACGGAGGTTTTACCAAAGCGTCGACGTGAACCATTGAAAATGCAAAAATCAGTAAAGTGCCAGTAAAATAAATGAATGGAGCAGGAAGCTCATTTTATGAATAATTATCTGGTTTTAAAGCAAGATAGTCTTACCTTTCATTCTAACTGCTTGTATTGCATTGTTGTCTTACAGACACATTGACATGCTATATTGTTGTCTTATAGGCACATTGACCAAGCAGGTAAGTGTAAATTTAACAGACTATCTGATTTTTGCACGTGAACCTTTTTTACAGGTGACCTGGTGACCATTCAGTTTCCTTGTTTAGTCTAAAATTGATCAACCTCATCAACTAGGTCATTGCTTAGACTGATTGTTCAACCTGATCAACTAGGACAATTGATTAGAATGTTTAAGTTCCCATCAAAGAGTTGACTATCAACGAGAAGATCAGATAGTATTTCAAAGGATACACTTGTTTTACGGGCTCAACCAATTACACCTTCTAGAGAAAACTGGCGCTCATCTTGGATTTGTTTAGGTAGAATTAAAAATACGGAAGTAGCCATTCAAGGAATCTTGGGCACCTTGTATTTTACGCTCTCATACCATGCAAGAGCATCCACATCCTGTTTTACATCTAGACATGAGCACAATTCATGAATATTTTTAGCTCCTCATTTGCTGCTGCCTTTATGTTTTCCAACAATGTGCTTTGGGAAACAGAAGTGGTTGCATCTCCACATAGGTTCTTAATTTCATGCAGGTGAATGCACTCCCCACAACTAGATTTAGGAATTGAATTTGCTGCAATTTCAGCAACTTCTATATAGTCCAAAAGCTCATCTTTTATCTGCCATGTATTTGGCTTCAAATATGCAATCTTGTAGTCCAGATTATATCCATTCTCAAGCAAATGTAAATCCAAGAGATGTTTTAAGCGAACAAATCTAGGACCAAGAAACAGTGAAAATATCATATGGTATTTTTTCTTGTGGGGGCACTTAGATAAGTGGCTCCAAAAAAGGTAGTAAGTGATCACATGCTGCTTTGCTGATCTTTTGACACAAATCTTTCAAATTCATTTGAGCAGCTTTTGCAATCTTTTCTCAATTGATGAAATGCTATGGGAACAATTACTTTGCGAGTAAACATGAATGAAGTCAACAATAGCATCTGATAGTAACCACTTTGATTTATTTTTATTCACGGTGATACTTCCAACAGCAACTTTCATTTAATATTTGTCGTTATTTATCAAGCATGTTTTCATAATTGAATTTTGTTTGGCTGTAGACATAGGAATGCATGCATTACTTATCTTTTTCGAGCTACTTTTGTGCTTTTGCTCATCCAATAAATCTTGCTCTTTTTATTCTTCATTATAGTCTTGGAAGGAGCTAAAAATAGAAGAGTATTTGTGAAGGCAATGATTTCTAATTGTTGACGCTACATTTTGAGAGTTGTATTCATAAATTCCCTACAATTCTTCAAAAATGAAGGCTGCTAAGAGAAACATATTATGCCATGATATCAACGCATTTTATTGTCACTCTCTCCATTGATACTTTGTAAAATGCCCAAGCTGGTTGCCTTCTTTTCACAGTACCATCAAAATTGTTCCATAACAAGTGATATGCATCGCATCAATATAGAAGATACATTTTGTTAAACCAAATAGTTATTCAAATTCCGTAGGGGAGAGATGTACTTTGTCATTTTGCAGTTTTAAGCAATATGCATTTATATTTGGTTACTTGTCATGCTTATTGCTGTCAATGGGCAAGTACCTTTATTATATGAGCTGCCTTGATGAATTAATACTAGGACTTAATACTTTTTTGAATTGAGAGTTTTATTTCCTCATCTTGGAGTTGTAAGCAATATGCATCTAAACTTGGTTCCTTGTCATGCTTATTGCAATCAGTGGGCAAGTAACTTTATTGCATGAGCTGCTATGACAAATTTCTACTAGGACTTAATACTTATTTGAATTGAGAGATTTATTTCCTCGTCTTGACGTTATAAGCAATATGAATCTATATTTGGTTCCTTGTCATGCTTATTGCTATCAATGAGCAAGTAGCTTTATTACATGAGCTGCCTTTATGAATTATCACTGGGACTTGATACTTTTTCAATTGTATGTATTTATATATTTTCAAGAAGGAAATGTTTGTTCCCTTGTTTGGTTTTTACTTGTGTGTTGATGTATGGGTAATGTTCATGCTTTCACGCTGGTATTCTAGATCCATAAGGTCGATGACATCAATGATGTGAGTATTGGCTAAATGCAATGTGAATAAAATTCACTTATCAATTCACTACCTATGTGGTAGATTGAAAGCATAAGGTTTGCTGGAAGAAGTATAATGCTCCTGATGTGGTGACATTCTTATTTATGTAATTGAGTGAAGGTCACTACTTCTAAATCTATGGTAAATGAAATTCAAAAAGCGACGGTGCATTGTTTTTGTCTGTTAAATCGATAAGGCAGTAGCGCTTCTAGCTATTGAATGGCTATACGCAATGATTGATGGCACTGAAGGTGCAATAATGCAATCCATCCACACTCTATGAACAACACTTTTGCTGGGTGATAGAGGTACAGTCGATTGTCTCGAGCTCTGCTTTGGCTTGCTCTGAAAGTAGAAAAATGTGTTCTATTCCTTAGAAATTTTTGACAGACTACTCTTGTTTATTAATCATATAAGAGTGGAGTCTTGATTGAATAATTTTTCGTTATTATAGTATTCTTTTAGATCAGCCTATTATTTTGGATGAGTTATTTTATCCAGATTACTCTGCTTATCAAAATATCTGTTAGCTTTTTTTATTTAGAATGAAACATGCAAGTCATGTTTTTTGTTCTTGCTGCCTACGGATTATATTTTGGTTGCATTTAAGATCATGCATCATGATTTGATGTTGTTGCTTGTTTCCAATTTTTTTATCAAGAATTTTGAGATTTTATCCCGTTAATGTGCAGACTTCAAAGCCATATTCAATTGGTAATTTCTTTGAGCAATATTTTGAAAGTCACTTTAGCAAAAGTCTAAGCAGTTCTGTTGCCAGCATGAGAGTCAAACAGCCTTATCATGTTGTTAATGATAGTATCAATGTCAGCATGTGCTAAGAACAAATACTCATTGTGATCGATTGCTAGGTTTGATTAGCAGTTTCCCAATGAGATTCAGTAATCAAGATCTTAAACTTTTATCGTAATATTGTATAAACACTAACATTAATGTTGAAATTAAGACGCTAAACCCTATCCCCAATGTACCTAGAGAAATAAAGGTTTAATCGCTCACACATGCCATTTTCCGCCATTCCCAGTTCACCAGGTTCAAGCTAATCAATATCAATTAAGTGACCTCCAATTTGTCGTCTGTCCACCAATCGTTCCAAGCCTTGTTCTCGATGAGGAAAAGTAAGAAGCCATTTGTTGTGACTCTGCCGGAGCCGCCGCCATCGGAAGTACCAGAGGAACAGTTGGAGCCTGTGTTAGCACCTCATGACCATGACGTCCTTTGCGGAAGAGGCGGCTTGACCAATCATCATCTAGGAAATGCTTGGTATCGTCAGCTAGTGAGATCCAATCGAGAGCTATATAAAAAGTCACAGAAACATACCAAGTTATTAATCGCGAAAGCGATTGTGAATCATGTGCAAGAACAAGATCCACCGGGAAGATTTCTAGAAGTCGACAAGAAGTCTGGATTATGGATACCAGTTTCGTTCAAAAAAGCAGTGGATAAAACATCGCAGGCGCTACGAGAAAAGGATCGCGAAAATGAAGGCGCCATTGACTCGAGAGTACTTATGAATGTGGAAGAATTTGCTGAAGAAGAAGAAAAGACTGAACAGGCCTGTATAGAAGATGAGAAGGAGGAAAAGGCAGATGATGTGACACCGATAGATTTAAACAGTTCCACTTATTGTCTATGGAAAACGACCAAGAAAGCAAAGGTGGAAATGCTTGTAGATCCCGATGATCTAGGAGATCCACTTCCTTATGGGGAAGAAGAAGAAAAGACTGAGCAGGCCTGTATAGAAGATGCGAAGGAGGAAAAGGCAGATGATGTGACACCGATCGATCTAAATAGTTCCACTTCTTGGCCATGGAGAAAGAGCAAGAAAGCAAAAGTGGAAATGCTTGTAGATTCCGATGATCTAGGAGATCCACTTCCTTTACCAGCCGAGCCTATTACGAAGAGAGCATCGAGCATTTTCTCTTTTCTTTTGCAGTCTAAGTTAATGGATGATAAAACTTCTGCAAAAGTTACGATGGATGGAATTTTGAATGATTCACAAAACAGTATTCTTGGGAAAGATCAAGTACAATGTCAAAATCATAAGGTGCAACCTTGTCAACCACTAGAGTTTCAACAATTGAAAGAGCCACAAAGTAACCAAGAAATCCCAAACGCATCCATGAATCCGTCGGAAGTGAGAAGAGTTCCAATGAAAACTGGAAATGAACCTCCAAAAGGAATGAGTGGTTTTCAAAAGGACGGTCATTCTCATCAGTTTCGACCCGGTTTGACAAAGACAGGGGAAGTCATCAACGTGGACGCTCCAATTTTAACTAGATTGAAAAGTCAAGTTTCAGATTGGTTACAATCCTTTTTCCCCGTTAGTGAAGATTTCCTAAACCAACACCAGCTGCAGAACACCTCAACTGCAACTCAAGGCATGGGGCAATCCAATTCCACTGCTGAGAATCTTTCACAATTTGAACAGCAAATGCAACAACGTCGTAAACAAATATTATACCAGCAAGGCCACCAAAACCATCATAACATACAGCAAGAATCTGGCCAAGTTACACAATCTCAGCTACAACAGAGTCCAATGAAAACCCCCCTTAATCAACACATGATGATGATGAACCAAAGTATTCTTGATCTAGAACGTCAAATTGTTTCCAATCAAAACGGAAAGAGTATATTGACTCTCCGTCAACTTCAGCAACAGATGCAAGAGCTATCAAGGTATTTACTAAATCAAAGAATGGACACACT
>CAAAJI010000546.1:14416-29766 GCA_900642245.1 Fragilaria radians | reverse complement strand
GTCATACATTTATTTTATATGTAGTTTTAGTCATATTGCAAATAATCATGAATATTGAGATATCAATTCACTTCAATCTGTCAATCTTTGCTGAAATATTCTGGATATGCGTTCTCTGATGCAGAATGTAGAAAAGATGAATGTCGTCACGGTTAGATTAATATCTACAACCTGGATTTCCTCTGATCTGATTCCATCCTAATTGAAAAGAGTTGAGATTGAAAATTCTTCATACTTGGAACACACCCTTTACCAGGACCTGTAAAACAAAAATAGGGCAGGTGGGGACTTCCAACTGCTGGAGCTCTAGTCTAACAAATCATTTCCATGCTAAAGATAGGACATGATGTAGTTTTGATTACACTTACCTAGGATGATGCAGCCATGGTAGCATCATATTGTTGTCACCTTGCAAACTAGATTACCAACATTCTTGATTACTTGGATCCTTCAAAAGAGAAACTAAGCCAATCATGTTGACGTCATAACTCAAAATTACTATTTATAAATGGATTAAAGCAAAATAAAGTTTTCCATAAACTATCTTAATAATTAGCTTAACATTTAATTCCAGAATGGAAGATGTCCACTATGACATTACTAAATCTGACGAATCACTTTATCCCGACAAAGAAACAAATTAAGAAATTTGTCTTGCTGATTTCATGGACCAAATTATGCAAGAAGAGCTTCTGGCATAATCGAAGAATGATGGTGGAGAATCTTCCACTCACCATCTTCGAAAATATACACAAAGCTATAGCGGGCTACCACTTTCTCACCGGTTGCTCCCATCGTAAACTCATACACTCCCACATCTTCCGCCCAATTGAACCCGTGATAAACAAAGCTCTCAACAATTACACCCTGTGGCTCCTTTTTCAAAAAGTCAACAAAGTAGGACTGAATAAGAGCATACGTAGTTCGGGGGAGATCAGAAACAGTTGGAAGAAGAACCGCATTCTTAGCATAGCGCTTCGCAACAGTATCTGGGTCAAGTGTGGCTAGCGCATCGTTCCAAAGCGTGAAAAGACCCTTCACTTCTTCGTCGGAGATTGGCTCAGCACTAGGTATACTTTCTGGCATAACGGAAGAATGATGATGAGAAATCTTCCACTCTCCATCCTCATATGTGTATAAGTAAGAATAACGAGCCTTTACTACATCCCCAGTTGCTCCAAAGGTGAACTCATAAATACCGGCATCAAGAGCCCAATCATCTCCTTTCAGAACTTTGCTCTGTAGAATCACACCTTGAGGCTGCTTTGGCAAAAAGTCTACAAAATAAGCTCGGATCATTTCATGAGTAGTTCGCGGAGTATCGGATACTGTCGGAAGAAGAATGCCATCCTTAGCATAACGTGCAGTAACTACATCAGGGTCAAGTGTAGCAAGTGCATCATTCCAGAGCGTGAAGAGTCCTTGAACTTCCTCGTCCGAAATTTCCGGTACCGGGCTCTTTCCTTCAGCAGCTGCAGCCAGAAATCCTTCAGGCATCACAGAGGAGTGATGATGAGAAATCTTCCACTCTTCATCTTCAAACACGTATACAAACGTGTAACGAGCTTTCACTTTCTCACCGGTCGCTCCCATCGTAAACTCATAGATGCCCACATCTTCTGCCCAGTTGAAACCTCGGGTGACGTAACTCTCGAGAATGACACCCTGTGGTTCCTTCTTCAGAAAGTCAACAAAGTACGCCTTGATGAGGTCAGACGTGGTTCGGGGAACATCCGAGACTGTGGGAAGAAGAACGGCGTTCTTGGCATATCGGCTTGTTACAGTATCTGGATCAAGTGTAGCTAAAGCATCATTCCATAGATTGAAAAGATTCCTGACTTCTTCATCAGTGATATCCTCAGCAGTGGGGATACCTTCGGGCATAACAGAAGAATGATGATGAGAAATTTTCCATTCACCATCTTCATATGTGTACATGAAAGAATAACGAGCTTGAGCAATAGCTCCGGTATCACCGAATGTGAATTCATAGATACCTGCATCAAGTGCCCATCCTTCTCCTGTCATGACATTACTCTTCAAAATTACTCCCTGTGGCTTCTTGAGCAGAAATGAAACGAAATAATCTCGAATCATTTCGTGGTTAGTGCGAGGGGTGTCAGATACCGTTGGTAAGAGAACGGCATCTTTGGAGTAACGTGCTGTAACTGTATCGGGGTCTAAAGTGGCAAGGGCGTCGTTCCACAAGGTGAAAAGGCCTTGAACTTCTTGCACGGAAAGCGCAGGTGCTTCCATGGGCTCCCTTCCTTCATTTTCAGAAACACTGTGATGCTCCTCCTTATCATTTTTCTCCATCTTATCCATCTTGTGCATCTCATCGTCAACTTCTTTCACCTTCTTCTTTCGGATACCTTTCTCTTCTTTGGTATCATCATCTCCTTTTTTCCCGCTGGATTTATCTTCGCCTTTTACACCGCTGGATTTATCTGCACCTTTTTCGCCGCTGGAATCTTCTTTACCTTTCATCCTTTTATCCTCATTGCTGACTCCACTTTTGCCTTTCACTTTTGTTTCGGTAATCTTCTTTTCATCGTTACTACTGGATCCATCAGATTTCGACTCTTTATCAACTTTCTCTCCCTTCAATATCCTTTTACTTGATCTCAACCTTGTGTTCGACTTACTTGCAGCAACGAATGCTGTAAGCAACATGAAGTATAAAAAAAGGTTTTTCATTTTTCAAGCTGTGGTTATAGAGTTGGATACACAAATATTCTTGTTAGTGATTGAAGCATAGGTGTAGAACAGCAGTGGCCGTCGACCATTTGGACACTTACCTGATACTCCAAATTTGTGACAAAATTAGATTCATCTGTTGCCAAATACGTGTGTCAATCAACAAGAAATTTGTAGGCCTCGGGCAAAATTTGAAACAAACAATTTTGTGAGGTTTCGCCATGATTGCGACGTTTCGAAAAAATGTATTTAAGGAATTATTTTGTCGGGAAAGGTATGTATATACAGATTCTTAATATGAAATCCTGTTGGAGATTAAATGTGTTTCGTATCTTGACAGCATATCTTGTATTTTCACTACGGAAGCAACCTAGATTCCACACGCTGGTAAAAGTCTTACGAATTTGCAGTGTTATTGCTTCCAGTATAATTGCAAAATGAAAATATGTAAAATTAAAATTAGACCTGTACGTTGACATAAATTCAACAATATCATGATCTATTTCTAAGTATTTATGTAGCTGAATGCTGCGAGGGAAGTACCAATGGAATTGAAGCAAAATGGAAGTCATTGAAATCCTCTATCGTATTGCCATTTTTTATCATTTATTTGTATTTCATCATTACTTGTGGGATATTCATCTCAACATGACTACCTTGACAAAGTTGTAAATGTGAATGACTAACTGTGGCGCCTTTTCCCCTTTATCATTAAAGTACTGCTGTTTGTTGCTGCCATGCTGGAAAAAGAGATCAAAAGTCAAGGTGATGAGAGTTACAGAGAAGGAGACAAAATCAGATACCACTTTACGGGGATTAGTAAATGCTAGTTATTTGAGCATTATGCAATCAATGGTAATTAGCATCACCTGATTGAAATGTTGGATCATACATTTTGATTAGATACTACAACTAGAATCTGAGCGTTTATCTGATGCTTTATGTTTTGTATCCAACTTATACTAGAGAAGACAAAAAATAGTTGTACTCATTACAACCGCAATAGTTTCCTAACTCTACAGGGATCTCCCTTTTTAAAGGTAACACTTTATTATCTTCATTAGAACACAATGATTGTAATTCAATTTTCATCTTGTGGATGTACAGCAATAAGTGCATTCAATTTCATATTTTGGAGCCTTAAACTCCTCAACGTTTTCGAAAGATATTAAATTCATTTTTTGTTGCATTAATGTATTATATCACTCAAAGTCTCGACAGAGGTGAAAAGACTTCAAGGTTTTAGCCGCATCTTCAAATATCATGGTTGTAATGTATTCTTCATTCTGACTCCATGCTATGTGCTAAGATACACAAATCAGTTTTATAACGTTCTTATCCCTATCAGTCTCCAATTTAGATTCATATGTACTCAAAACATCATGGATGTGATTTCTTATACCCATTCATCAATAGTAGAAAGTCAAAGTATCATTAGGACATTTCAACTTAACTACAAATTTGTATGATAGCCTCGCTGATGTTAGATGATAACCAAGTGAAATAGGCACGGACTTAGAAGTTGTATTGATAAGCCATTTATTATGTTGATGTATTAATGATTTATTATACTGATATCTCAAGATTGACTTATAACTCTACAAATTGACTTCATGTTAAAATTTAAAATTTTAATTAATTAGTTACGTTCAATTTTGCTAGATTTAGTCTTATTTATGTCATATTTCTTCTTCCGAGCAGTGATCACCTCTTTATGGCTGCTATCATATAGTTTTTGCTTATCGAGACGTGTCTCTCTAGTTTTTATGGCATCTTTGTTGCTTTGGTACTATCTTTATGAGCATGGTATTGTTCGAGTGAGTAAGTGCGGATAAATAACTGCAGACGTTCACTAACGCCAAGTTTTGTGCGAGACGTATACTAATTGGAACAAAACCGTATACTAACGAAAAAATAATAACTAAAAGCGTATGCTAACTGCAGAAAACAATAAAAAGCGTATATTATTTGTTTTTAACCAATGAAATGATGCCAATAGTAAATATTGCCCGATCAAGAATCGAATTGAAATTCCTTTCGTCTAACAACCCAATCACTCGAAAATTAAAGATGCGTGAAAACGAATAAGCTTTTTCCTTGTTGCGGAATAATTTAGAAGCAAAGGGGGAAATGTAACCAAGTTGCATATTGCTGTATAGTTTACCCTCAACCAGCATGCATATATTCACTGATTCAAATTGATTTGGAGCTGATGGGGGCTTTGATGAGTTGCTATTGTTCTAAAGTGTGGAATAATAAGTTAAAAGTATCAAATAGACAAAAGCATTTGTGTTTCTATATTTGTGGTGTTATTGTTTAGTAGATTAGTTTGCCTCTATATAAACAGAACAGTATGTAGGGACGAAAGTCGTCCATTAGAATGGTGTCGTAAGTAATATCATTGTTGAAAGCCAGAGCTAACAAATGTAGACACACATGAACTCCACAGTCAAAACCATCTTGTTGTTGGGGACAATGCATGTACGACATTGACCAGGATGACTGGTCACATTCATTTAGTTCCATTTCTTGGGAGACGTAAGCCATAACTAAAGCAGTAGAGGGGTCAGTTTCATAACTGAGTGCAACATGACTTTGTTTGTGCAATGAATCATAAACTTCCAACGTTTTGCTTTTTGGTTTCATTACATTTGTTCTCCAATGAAGATCATGATTAACAACAAAAATGACTGCATCAAAATCCTGCAAACGTATTCTTTCATTGGAAGTAACTTGCTTTACACGATCAAATGTGTTGATACATCTGTTGTAACAAAGACAATGGGATCAACCAGTTGTTGTAGGACGGGAAACTGATCTCCCATTGTTTCTGCTTAATTAACAGCATATCAATGCTTGTGCCATTTAACCATTTTCCAGGATTAACGCACAATGAATCTTTGAAGCTGATTGTTATGCCACAAAATTTCATTGCATCAGCTTCGAAGCGTTTTGCTGATGGTGTCCGACGTGGTTGTAAGGATGTGGTGGCAAGTTTCATTTCTTCCTTCATCTTTTTCGTCATTGTGTGCTCAAAAATTTGAGAAAGAGAAAATAATTGTTCCTTTTCTCTTGCCTGCTCTAATTCAAAAGATTGCTTTATCATAACAAGTTCCATTTTCTCTTCCAACTTGAGTGCATGTTGGTCACAATTGGATTGATTGCCAACATGATTATTAGGTGCACTCTCTTGCATAGGTTTTGGTTCCATTGTGTTCATTTGACTATCGCATATTGGTTCAGCATTACCTGTACTGTCATGGCATGCATCAATATCAGCCAAACTAGAGGAGCATACATCCTCACCAGATGCAGCAATGCTGAAACATGTGCTGTCATTGAATGCATACACATTCTCATTTCCATTTTTCTCAAGCAGAGTATTGTTCTGACATAATGGAGCTCATAATATCCTGCACTTTAGCCAAATAACTTTCTCCAGATAAATTCTGAGTTGCATCAGAAACCAAACACATAGCCTTTTGGAAGTCACGTAATGATGTAAAACACTCCAGGAACGGTCCAATATCATTTGACTGTGGAAGGTGTGCTAGGGAAAAGAAATCAGTATCATTGATCCTGAGTCCTGCCTTCACTCTTTGACAATGTGCCTGTATCAATGGAACCATTGGATCCTCTCCCATAAGATATTCACCGGGTTCCAATGGCGATCGGTCAGACATCTGATCTTTGCTTTTATTATCTTCAGCTGGTGGTAAATGACACGATGTCGCATTGTGCCCAATAACCCGACATCTTGAGCATTTTTTTGTTTGAAATGCTTTCTATTACCCCTATTCCAAGTCCATATTATACTTTTTGATGTCCTTGTTACTCTGTAAATCTTGCAGTACAACAGAAGAATGATTGTGAGTTACTGCATTGCTTCTTTTATGACATTTTGCACCTAAATGCTCTCCATTACTCCGGAAGCGACATTTTAACATTCTACCTGGATTGACTGGATGCAAATCTTGGGGCATCCTGTATTGTATTGAGATTGTAATGCATTAAAAATAGTGTTGGTCTTGTATGCATCATGGCAAAAGTCAAGTAAGCTATGCCTCACACCCACAACCTTATCGTGTTGAGGCAGGACAGATGCAACATGAGTGCAAGGAAATTGCTTCTGGTAATAAAAGGAGCAAGAGCATGTTGCACCCTCAACATGGACTGTATGTGATTGTGATGGTAAGGTTGAGGGTGACACAGCATATTCACCATGGCCTTGGTTGCAAATTGCTATTGCTGTTTGCCCGTTTTGACCATTCAACAGTTCCATCGCCACTGCTTCACTTTTGAGCTCTTGCCTTGCAGCTTTTTGTTGCTTTACATCTTCTCTAAAGGTATGGAAAATGTCTAGAGCTCTCAAGAAGCAGTGATTCATGCTCTCTCGCGGTGTTTTTTATGCGTGAACCATTCCATAGAGCTGCATTCATCTCTCCTTCAGCACCATTTGTAGACCTTGTTCCAAACAGCGGCCTGGCAGGGCCGTATGGATGGGTTGCTCCCCATACCATTTGCATAAGCAATTCATCTTCCTTGGATAATGGAGAATTTCCAAAAACGCTCCACTGCATTGTGTGCAATTTTCCTATTTAGCTGGGAATGCAGCAGCAATTTTTGGCCAAGCCATGCATGTATTGGTCAAAGTTGGAGGCCCCTTGAAGCTTGTACATTGGTGGCAGCAGAAACTTTGTGGCTTGTGATGGTGCAATCTCATATTGATGGATAACATTGCAATATATGTGGCAAGAACAATTTTTAATGCTTAAAAATATTCCAGCTTCCTCTAACTGCCGTTGAGCATTCATTTAAGGACCTCAATCTGAAAATTTGCTTTATCAAAGTCTATTCCACTTTTAATACAATTACATAAGAACCACATGTAGTTATTTGTATCTTCTTTTGGGACCAGCGCTGATGCTTGCCGAATGCTCTGTCAGTTGCCAGCTTTTTGAATCAGTTGAATCAATACAACACTGTAACCTGATTCCTGTTTCATATGGCCAGCATCCATTTCAAACACAGGTAACAATGCATTCTCATAATCATTACCCGAAAAAATTAAAAATGGATATGACAGAAAAAAACGGTAAAATCTGCCTTGGCTATCCATTTGCAGGCACACTCTGGAATCAGGGTTTTTCTTTTTCAATGCCCTTAGAAAACTGGGAATTTCTGCATATGATTCCTTCACATCTTGATTCTTGATTGAATCATATTTCTTCCTAGCTAGTTGAATTAGGCCTTTGTCTTTTTTCTCCATAACCGCCGCTTTGTTTTTATGTACCATTTGATGGATCCCAACACACAATATGTTGGGCACCAGCATTGCAGATTGGAATTCCTTATTTGCAACCATTTGTGTGCTTGACACACTCCTTGCCATATTCACCATTTGGCAATGCTGACTATGCTTCCCAGTGATGTTTGCAACATACCATGCACCGGGTGGTACATCTTTTCAAGATTGTGGATGTTTACAAAACCCACGCCTCAATGCTGAAATGGAATATTGGCATTCTGGCCCCTCGCAGGTATACGTTTTTTTGGGCCCACTTTGTACAATGTTATACTTCTTTTTTCTTTAATTGCAACATCTTTTATGAATTTAGAAATAACTCTGGAGGAATCTCTCCCTTCGAAGTATATTCCTTCAGATCCCGATCACCCATTTCGAATTTTTTTACAAAACCCTTTACTATGAGTGGACAATAGCTGTAAATAACATCATTTCATTGGTTGAAAAAAATTAATATACTTGTGTACGCTTTTAGTTTTTTAGTTTTCGTAAGTATACGTTTTTTTTCAATTATTGTACGTCTTGCATAAAACTTGGCCTTAGTATACGTCTGCGGCTATTTATCCGAGTAAGTGCACCTTTTTAAATATTTTCTCATATATCCGGATGAGAAAACAATTTCAAGTATTATTATTTATTTTTATGCCGGAGAGTATCCGTTAAGATAACTAGGATAAGTAGGAAGTGATCGAGTGATCTGATTAGCGACAGCACGCGCCATGTCAATGTCTGGACCTAAGTCACTTGCGATGTCGTAGTATTGTTCAAGGCACTCACGAATCCCACCACTTTCATCACACTCTTCAACAAAAGGTAACATCTGGGAAAGCTTACATCGCTTCAAGGGTCTTTGGATGCATGGGAGTCTGAAATCAAAACCAGCAATGGGAGTTTGCGTCAGCACCATCCTGATCACCTGGAAAGCCTCACTAGGATTTGTGATGGTTGCCCTTTGGATGTGAGCACAGTCATCGTCCTCTCCGGTGAACCAGAAGAACACCCACTTTGAGTTTAAGTCAGTAAGAAGTGCCATCACTGGTTCTTTGAGAACGCTTAGATCCAGAGCAATCAGCTTCGATATAGCTTGGTACTCGGAGTTATTTTCAACAACCTCTTTCTTCACTTCAATCAGCATCTTCACTCCTGGCAAGTAGTGTACAGAAGAAGGATCCGCAACGGCGATATCGCTGAGAATAAGGAGATCCGTGCTTCCAGCTAGCACAATGTTGCTACCAGGAACTTCTTTCGTTAGGATTTCTTTACTTTTTTCCATGCCTAGCACACAGAGTCGCTTCTCCTTCAGGATATCACCAATGTTGTCTTCTACGTATTTGCGATAATATTTTCGGTTCTGCTCTTCATCAAGATCGTGGGTCTCTTGTCCACATTCAACTGCCATCCACTGGTATCCGTCGATCGGAGTTCCTTCATCAACGTCAAATGGAATTGTCGGCACGGAATCCACTTGAATATGTAAGTCTTGCAGTAGCTGCTTGCACTTGGACGAGTTCATTTCCGAGTGGGCATATCGCCTCATACCCTTTTGTTGGGGGAAGTAACCGTGCATCTCTTTGACCATTTTGTTCGTCGCGTAAGCCTCGCTCGCTGAACCACTCGCCCCCTCCGGAACCACCACCAGCACATGGATTACGTCCTCTCCTAGAGAAACTTCTGGTGAAAAGAGGATCGGCTTGTTCAGCTTCCACGACGCGCGCATCATCAGATACGTCGAAGTGTCAAATCCGCTCAATAGCATCATGTCCAATATATTGTCGTCTTTGAGCCACGCGCCTTCCTTCTTCGCAAAGGAAGAGCTGAAGCCTGTCTGCATCGCATTTGATAGTGTCTGGCTTCTCCACCTTGATTGCTTTCTTCAAGTGGCCCACAAGCTGACTCGCCTCAATGTCTACAGGAAATGCGTTTCCGTCCGCGCCAACAAGGGCACAGACTAAAGTAACTTTCACCATAACACCACGTCAGATTTCTAGAGTGAGAGTGAATTTTATCGGTTACAAATTCAAAAGTCAGGTTTTTAAGCATACACAATGAATTGAAAAACTGTTATTAATCAATCTCAATGCATAACGTGAATTAAACCACTGTCCTCATCTCAGAGATAGGTAAATAGATGAGTTATTCTTCATGACAACACCCACTCATGCATGCAACTTTTGACTTCTCAAATACCAAAATAATAATGTAAACCTAATAATACAGAAGATTGTTTAGGCTATTTAGTATGCATATCCTTCAATTTATTCCTCCTTTATTGTGCATGAGAAGTAGAGAGAGAATGAAAACCTGATAGTCACATATAAATGCTATGAGGGATTTAAAAAGAAGCTAAATGTGCTATCTGCGAGTGATTCAAAACCATACTTTCCATAGCCTCAAATAGGAGGAATCTCTTTGCTTGACGTAGAAGATTGTGAAAATAAATGCAGGAACCTTAGACATCCCACAATTTGCGTAGGCATGGAATAATTTGACAATGTTATGATGAATCTACTTTGCTTGTTAAAGTCGCCCATTTCATCATCTAGTTGGTCATCCCATGACCAAGAATTAGAGTAGCATGTTCCAACATAAGGAATAAAGTCTACCTTGATACCTTAGGTGTCCAGTAGATCTGTACTGATACACGTTTCTTGTTTGTCAAATCCACTGATGTAGCAGAATGGTTCTTTGTCGAGTTTTAACAGCTAAGGTAGAGTTGAATAGTCATTTTCGTTGAGAAACGTGAAAGTCTGTTTACCACTTTTTCAGCTCCATTGTTGACACTGTGTAACGTTTGAGGTGCCTGTAAGCAATTTAGGCTATTCTTCCCCCTTTTGAAACGAATAATGAATTACATCATACGCTCCGCACTAAACCATGCAATAAAATTATACATTGTTTTGATTCGTAAACTATTTATGGAAGCATTATTCTCTAGTGTAGTGCGCTGAAGAAACATCAGGGTTTTGAGTGGCAAAGGCACCTTTCCTCAGTTATAAAGGATGTGAGCCTGTCTTGCATGAGGCCTTGATGCTGCACAATGGACACGATGAGTGCGACTTAAGAAGTACACTTTAACTCTCACCAAGCATAAGACCTTGGAGAGATCAATTCGCCCATTCGAGTCCGCGACAGCACCTAGAATGCATGCTTGAAATCCAGGGGGGTATTCAATCGTGGGAAAGATGCCATTGCCACTTAAGACCCTGGTGTTGCTTGCGCGAAAAAGGATGTTGCGGCCACCTAATGGATTAACAATCTAGAAACACGTGCCATCGTTACGTTGAGATCCAAATGATATCAAGCTAACAAGATAGGACAGAGACTGCAGCGCTCTTGCTCCTTATCCCAATGTGTATACTCCATGACACAATGGAGAAAGTCGAGAGTCTCAGTTCAACATAGAGAATGGCGTACCTGGGTGGATCTTGCTGCGATAAATGTGTAGCGCAGAAACCAACATATTCTAAATGAGTGCAGATAGAAACAATTTGTTTCTCATAGCTTCTGATGTGTGTTCGTTTGTTGCAATGTGACCGAACTGTTTTCGTCGAAGTCATCTGCCGGAACTTTGTTGTTTTCTTATCGGAGTTGAACATCTACTGAAAGTTCACATATTGTTTACATACACAGTCAGAGTACGGACGGGTCCAATTTGGTATCTTAAAAAAACTTTAACAATACAATGTTACCTGTTTTGTGGAAATATATTTCAAGTTTTAAATTGCACTCGAAGTCTTTTGGATTACATTATTTAGATCCCTAATAGAAACATATGTCTCTCATTTGGAGAAATCAGATTTTTGTGGTTGTATAACAGGAACATTACAGTGAGCTGGGGTTTGATGTGTCTTGGTGTTTACTAAACCAATGGTCTTAGCTTTCGTGCATCTCAAATTTTGTTGAAGATGTATGTGCGAAAGAGGGTATGGACTAGTAGATGCTGCACATCAAATGCTATCAATGGAGTCTGCAGATTTCAATCCTAAAATCCTCAACACCCCTAACACACAATTCGGTGTTACGGGTATTCTCCAAAGAGGAGATATCATACACAAGATTAGAATCGCCTTCCTTCCAGTGTCTTCACATAGGACCGTTTTGACCAGTGATATCACTATCACCACATCAAAATCATGTTTTAGACTCATGTGTGATATTTTGATTGCAATCAACAATTGTTATTGAAACCCACAAATCACAGAATAGTTTACCTTAAGAAATACGTAAGGAAAATGAAATATGTTTACTTAGTCCGTTTGATCAAACAAAAAGGTCTATCATCAATCATTCAATGCAATAAATAAACCTTAGGTTAACCAAAGGTTAACTAATATAACTAACAATGAGTTAGAACGGATTAAACGAAGACAGATCTTAGTTAACAAGAGAAAAAGTGCACTCAAGATTCAAAGGAAATTCCAGTAATCAAGATCAGTCACCCTCTAGAACTAAAAAGAATTATAATTAATTGAATTACACTTTTATCACCTATTCCACATTAGGATACTTTCTACAGGTCTAATCAGAGTCATAGTACACCGTAAGCTGGCGGTTAGCCATGTATATCGAAGTCAAAGGCATGAAGTAAGCATGCAACCTTAAATGGGAATATGTTGGAATTTTGGTCAATGAGCGATAACAATGCCCCACTATAAAGTCTTAAAACTCAAAGGGTAAGCAATATAAGACCTTTAGTATTGCTAAGCTGGCAAAGACTTCTCAAACCTTGAAGACTAAACAATAAAAACTATTGCTACAAGAAATTATAAACTATCAGCTCAAGTAATATCCTTAATGCTAAAGCATCGAGATCATGATTCAATTTATTTAAACATATGGATATCGATTTCAGTAAAACAATGTTGCGAAGGCTGTTTCCAAGAGCTTTGCTTTAGAAGCGTGTTGGAGTGAAATAGCCACAGAAATGAGCCTACATAGTAAGTCTTGACGTGCAAGCAATAAGAACATTACCTTTTGCCTTCAATACTTGGCAGTTTTGAGCTATTTGAAGGAGGATACTGAACTATGGGAGTAATTTTGGAAATGTGATGATTGTAAAATTGCATTTAAATAATACACCTAGTAACTCTGATTATGCCAGATGAATGCTCTAAATGTGCCTTACTGACCAGCCCGTGTCAAACCGGCTTCGGACATTCACTACTTCTAAAGAAGTGCGCAAAGCAGGATTGTCTGCTTGCCTTCAGTCATGTTAAGAAGAGTCAAGCAATGCCCCGCAGCTGCAAAGTAGGTCTCTAACTTATCTTCAAGATATCGCAAAACAACGAAGATATGTATATATATAAATCATGGGAAAGTTATTGCTCTGTAATAAGCAGACGCAATATGTAGCTTTACCAAAGTCGTTGCAACGGCGAGGCAAAATATTACCCAAACTAGTGAGCTATGATTTAATTATCACTACATTTGTCTGGTTAATTTTGCATATTTTCATCCGATGTGTCAAATGACCAGAGAAGTGGATACTGTCTGTTACTAGATGTGCATCCTCTGAATCAGCTATACACATAAATTTTAGCTTATTAAGGAGTTTATAGACATAACATATAGAAGGATGTCATTTACATCCCAGATCACCTTGAACTGGCCTCTTCTTTTAAAGGGATTGATTTGGTGAATGGTAACTCCCTCGAATGTAATTCTTGGCTGAATTCACACTAGTAAATAGATATGTTTCTTACCAGGTGGCAATATATTCCGGAAGATTTTGATTGTTTCCAATAAGACTTGGCCTTCTTCCTTCTATCCAAGAGAAATTTGAATTATTTTTCTGTATTGTTGGACATATGCCTTGAAGGCAAAATTGTGATAAAATCTCCACCAAACACAAGTTGACAGGGTTTTGTCTAAAGTGTTGCAAGATTGATGCTGGTAAGCCAAACATGTTTCCATCGGGACTAGCTATTTCTCTTTTTCCATCAAACACTGGAAGTGATACTTTTTTCAGCTACGTTTTTCAAGAATAAAGACTCACAATTAGACTTTTTCTTGCGTTCTCCTTAAAAAATCACTTCTAGAGTTAAAACCTCATTATCAATCTGAAAAAAGTAAATTTCCATATCCTTACAGACTTAAAATTCGTGTTTGGTAAAAAAGGAAGTATCTAGTTTAAACAATAATTCACGGCACTAAAAGGGATATTTCAAAAAATGTTGAAACCACCTCAAATCATGTCTTAAATTGCTGAGTCATACACTGATTTATTTGTTTGTTGTAAACATGAAGCTTTTGACCGAAGCTTCTCTGGATACCTCGAATTCCGAGATCAATTGTAGATTACTTTTATTAAACATGACTGATTGTCACCAATGAATTATCAATTCAGAGAGCTACAAGTGCATAAAGTTAATTCAAAGCAATAAATCGGTAACCATTTTATTTTTCGAAGCAAAATCATCCTCATAGTATGAGCTAATGTTCAGTAACAAAGTTTCCATTAAAGTCAAACCTCCTTTGACGCATTGAAACCATCCTGAAGGTGATCGAGTCCGATTGTTTATTTCATTCGATTTTCATTGGATCTAACTTGAGGAATTTATTTTGGGGCGAGTTCATTCAGATTCCAGAGAGGAAAATTCCCGATTCTCCTGAAAATCAATTGTCCACAAACCACCAAAGTTTTTCGACCATGAATTTAGACGTGCTAAGAAAATATGTCAAAACTAGATTGAAAGGACATCATTCATATTGTTTCATGTGACAAATCCTTAAGTCTTTAATTACTTCACATTCAACGGGTGATTGATAACCGCGCAATAGCGTCATCCAAATCATAAACATATTTTTTATGCCAAATTGTTTCACAAAATTACATTCCAAAAATTTGGCATCGGCTTCAAAAAATTTGATGCATGAGGATTCAACTTATTTGCAAAAATCATAATCCTCATAAAGGAGTTTGATGTAAGCACTGGACCTCGCTGTGCGAGGATTTGAAGCAAATTGCACTATCTATTGTATCTAACCTTTTGTCCCATTCCTATGATAGTGAAGGATACAAGCATGCATACATTGATTTTCTCTTTGATCCTCCTTCTGGTCGTGGTCAATGTAAGTCTTGCAAAGTCGAGGTTACGATCAAGCTCTCGGGTACTTAAAGGAGATAAAAACGGAAAAAAATCTTCTTCGCTTCATTCCAATGAAGATGGAAAAATGAAGAAAAAGAATAAAAAAGCGAAAGACGACGAGCCTAAAGAAAAAAAGATTGAAAGATCGAAGAAAATGGTGGATGAAGAAGAGTCGAATAAAGAGGATAAGGCGGCAAAAGGTTCTGTAGAGGAGCACGACGAATCTCATGAATCTGAAAATTCTGAATCAAACTCTGAAG
>CAAAJI010000545.1:16369-36449 GCA_900642245.1 Fragilaria radians | reverse complement strand
CAACCATTACATGAGTGCTGAAGGCGAGGATTATCGAGGTGGTGGACGAGGAGGAGGCAGAGTCGCAGGACGTGGAAGGCGAGGTGGACGTAGTAAGGGAGGTCGTATGGGTAGCGGACGAGGGTATCCCAATTGGACTTCTGGCCAAGGTGTAGGACAACCTAATGCTGGTGGACGGTACACTCCTCAAAACGTTCCAACGGAAGATCCTACTCCAGCTGAAATGCTAGCAATTTCGGAACAGAAATCACCAGCGGAGTAGACAGAGAAATGATGTAGCACCAGATGGAAACATGTATTGGCATGTCCATCTTCACGTCACTGGAAAGGAATAGCGCCCCGACGTTAGTTCTAGGAGATGCAAAGGAACAATGACGAATTTGTGGCGAATCCCTTTCTTTTTTACTTGAGAGAGAGAACTTGGGAAGTACTTCCATACAGCGCTGTCCGAGAGCTAGATAATACGAGTACAGCAATGCTAATAGTCCTAAAATAGTTCTTCAGCACCCCTGTCACTGTATTGTTAATTATTTGCATCATTAATTTTAGGCATCATGACATTTTCTCACTAAGTTGTTAGTTATTAGATTATGATTTAAAAAATAGCAGTAGCGGTGAAACCTAAGACTCCAAATGTGTATTGCATCCATGCTGCCAATCCATGTATAAAGATGAATGACCAACCAAACCATCGTTATACACAAGAGATTACGTGTCACCAATATATATTGTAGGCAACAATCCACAATGGAACCATGCTTAAAAGCAAACCAACACCAAAGAATGAACTAGTTATCAGTAAAGCATAACATCATAGCCCAGCCCCTACGGTAAACATGACAATTCTCAATGCTAATTAGGAAAAGGTAAAGATGTCACATTACTTTTCTTTAAACATTTAAATTGCAATCCAAACCAATGTTTTAAAATAGGATTGAACTACATACAGATGCTTCAGAATTTTAAGTGTGAGCTGTCATGAGTCAAGAGAGACATCCTATAATGTTTTGATGAGACTCACAATAAATAAGCAGCAGAAGATATGTGCAATCTCAATGATGTATGTATACGGACCATGACAACTTTACAAGATTAAGTTATAATGGTGAAGAAATTATCAAAAGCTGCCACCAATAACCCATACAATGCCAATTAGTTTAACAAAATATCATTTATTGCATTTCACTGGTTTTGCTTGTCCTGTACCCGTCTTTGAGTACAAATAATGTAGGCTGTACGAGAGGGTCGATGTCAAGAATATACAATATTTTCCACGTGTAATATAAATTGTTATTTTTCGTGCTTTGACAACCTGAACTTCGAATTACAATTTCAAAAGGCCAATCCCCCTCCAACCATCATGAGATGGTTCAACCTAGTAGTGTTGGGGCTACTTCTTTGTTGTACATTAATCCAAGCAATAGGCTCTACAACTAGTAGAGTGATTAACAAGATTGTACGCAATTACAGTCCAAACGTAGTGCCATTGTTGTCCATAGTGAAGATTGTTCGGGGAGGAGATGCAACGGATGACGACGACGATGATGATGATGATGATGATGATGACATGGATATTGAGAATTCCGATGATGATGAAGAAGATATAATGGAGGAAGAAGAAAATGTCAAGAAGAATCAAAAAGTACAAGTGGATTCCAAATTAACGAAATCTACAATCGTGTCGACATCCAAGGTCGATGATAAAAAGTCGAAGGATGTCAAACAAACTGTCAGTTCGACATTGTTACAAATGAATCTACCTTCTATCAAGAAATCCAAACGAAAGTCCATGATACGAATACCGTATATTCTTCGGGCATTATGTAATCCATTTACAGTCATAGCCATGACACGAGGATATGTGGAGAGTTTATTCAATCTTGATTATTTGAAGGAACATACATCGTCTGTAAGTGAGAATAATACTCCAAGTCTTAATTGAGTCTCTGAATTTTTATTTTCATGCTTTGGAGTATTGTTTCCGTGTCATGAATTGAGTTTGTTGATTCTTCTCACTCTCGCTCTTCTCTAAATTAGGATACATCTCAAGTTTTACGTTCTGCCATGGAAGCAAAGGCTAAGAAACAGGGTGGTGTAAGTCCACGAAAAGGTAAACGTCAAATGCGACCAGGTCAGGCAAAGACGTTATCGGATTTACCACAATTAAGTGCCTGAGGTTAATGGAGGGGAAGGATGTATACTTTAGATGTCGATGAGAGGATTCCTTAAGGAGTATACCTAGTATGACGAAATCAAAGATAGATGCACAATTCCTGAAAATGGGAATGTGCATAGTTTGATTTTTGAAAAATAAGCAACAATCTTGTCTTGACATTCCAACATCGCTTCAAACCCTTCAACGTGCCACGAAATAATTTAAAAATACACACTTTGAAAAATAAAATTAAATGTTACTTGCATATATTCCCATAGCCGCCAAAAATTATTATACTGTAGATCCTTGTAAAAAGAAGGCTGCCAAGATAGCAGCACTGATGGGAACAGACCAATTGTCATCTCCAATGGGTATCAGCTCTACCATCGCACAAACGGCAGTAATGGCCACGACTCGTGTGATCAACTCCAGAGTATCAAAGGGTAGGACGAAACAACCCATTGAAGAAAGATACATAGCAGCTCCTACTGTGCAAAGAGATCCAAACAACAAAAATGCCATGGACCCTGCCACGGACTTTTTGGGCGAGAAGAACCAAGCATTTCCCTTCCCATATCGTCGTCCAATGATATCAGCCATCCCATCTCCTGCTGCCATGATACATAATGCTGTAATACCAATCATATTGTCTCTCCAAAACAAGACAATGGCGGACAATAGGATAAGGACATATACCATTGGTCCACCAAGGACTTCGGAACGTTCTCCACTTCGAGAGACTGCACCAACTAGGGAGGATTCTCGTCCCTTGGCAGCTAGGTACAATCGAACGGCATTGACAAGTGGAACACAGGCGGCATAGATGTTTCCCAGTGGAGAAAAGAGCGGCCAGATTAGGATAAAGAGTGGTGCTGTCAATGTATGGATAATCTTTCGTGAATCACGGGGCTCTAAGTATCCTCGAACGGATAAGGTTGTAATGAATTGAACATAGGCATATCCTAGAATTGCACCCAATACTGTACAACCAATATCTTGAGCAATCCAAGTATTGGAGTAGATTGTGTCGGATGACGAAAGCGAATGTAACGGTAGGAATCCAAATTTGGCAGCAATCGTCACAAATGTCAAGGATGTTAAGGCGACAGTCAAGAGAATAGATTTTGAACTGATCCTCTCATCATCACTGCTGTCTTTTGAGGTTGTTACGGATAATTCCATTTCGGATGGGAGAACACTGTTTTCGATTCTAATATTAGGATTGTCTCTGATATCATTCTCTCCCTCCAAAAATACTCGTGACACTTCATCATTTTCGGTTTGTTGTAATTGTTGTGGAGACATTCGTTGTTGTAGTATCGACAATGAAATAGTGTTTCGAGTCCTACGACGACCATCTCCTGATTTTCGATAGGAAGATGTCGATGACACGGATGAAAATCGTAATTTGGAATCTGGAATAGAACGCAATGCGAACGTTGTGTGATACGATAAAAGTATAGAACAATATGGAACCAAGAAAATCAAAGGCGACTTCATGTTGGATTGTTTCCTTCCTGTTGACTACTACAGCTCAAATCTCTCAAATCTCTCAAATCTCTCAAATCAAATACGACGTTATCTCGTTTATGTTTCTAAAGAACTTGTCGTGACACCAAGAAAACTTGTCACCTGTCACCCTCCAAATGGAGGCAATCAACAAAGTTATGACGCAATATATCAATCAACCTTCAACCGGCTGACGTGTTCGGCTAGTGATAGTAATGAGTCTTACGTAATGCATTAATTACTCATTTACTTGACTCAGTCAACAGTATTTTATGGAGTAGTTACAGGCTTTGATTTAGGCATGCAATTTCTTTAGTGGTCCATCTTCAGGTTGGTCCAGATCCGTTTGAATACAATACTACACCAATTGTATATTGCGAGGGATATGCGAACTTGAGTGGGTATCCAGATATCATCAGAATTGTGAACTCAACAAACAAATTAAAATAGGAACCCACTTCTCACTGCTGTCCTTGTGGAAGTTCAGTCTTCAAAGTTCTCATTTGAATTTTTGCTACTGTCAACAGGATATGCACAAATAGAAATTTCACTCTAGATTGCGCCACAAGCTGCTGTAAAGCTACCCTCATGCCTCCGTACGCACTGGTACCAAGCACTTGCCCAAGTGGTGGAGTACAAGTGGCCCACTGCAGCTCCATCCATATTCAGGTTCAGTCTATTCAGCAGCTGAGTTGTGACACTCTCCTTGGTGGATTGCAAATTGGATAGCCACTGTCCTGCTAACTGCAAGAAATGCCATCTTTTGTGGTATCTAGATGACCATGTACTTTATCCCCATGTTTGGATCAGCCTGTATAGCTAAACATGCTTACCTGGTGTGACTCACTAGTAATCAGCTTTTGACCCCAGGGTTCACTCAAGCAACCCCCAGTTCTTACCCATTTCAAGTTTGAGAATAGGACAAGGGCATTCTGACCTATTTAGTTGCTTTACCTGATAAACCATTTCATAGGGAACCAGCTACTAGATGGTTCAACTAGTGTACTCAAATTAGATGCTTGATTTGCACATGAGAATTGGTATGGGCCTCTACCACAGTTTCCCCTGGCTTGAACCTATTCAGCAAACATCATAATTTTCAGAATAGGAAATTCGCAAGTTTAACCCTTTTGAAGAAAAATTTACCTCTTACCTTGCTGTTTTTCACCATGTTGCATTCTAAGAAGCATTCTAAGTCTCCTCCTGAAAAACCAGTCAAGAAACTCACCAAAATCACGCATTTTGCCTCTAAAGATCCTCTCAAAGACACAGATGATGAGAGTGAAGGCAAAGATGAGCGTACATCCAACATTTACCTTCCAAAAATGATTGACAACACCGCCAGAACCGTCAAGATTACATTTATTACTCAACGCGGCGGCAATACTGCGTACCTTAAGCATATTGGTTTACTTCAGGAACTTCAGGAAGCTCCTCACCTCATCCAGACCATATACAACAAAAGACATGAATCTTTGAAAGCCTCAGCCATTGCTGATCTCACCAATGATGCTATTTATAGTAACCATTTTGATCTTCAAGTGAAGCTGGGAAAGTCAGAGGACAAAGTTTTAAACATAGTAATCCAAGAATACACCTCCCATTTTAAGTTGAATGACATTAAACGCCAGATAGATCTTGTCAATTTTTTAAAAGGACAAGAAATGAAAATCGCAGAACACGAATGGAAACCGGAAGATTGGAACACAAGTGCCATTGGATTCCTTCCACAATATTCCCCATCCTACTTTATCAAGTCCTACATTAGTCAGAGGATGACAGATCTCTAAAAACCAACATTGGACGCTCCTGAATTTAGAGTTAAACCTATTCAAATTGCAAATGAGGTGTTGGGCAAACGGTTGGTATTACAAGTTTATGCCATCGAAGTTAGACGAGATGATTTCTTTTGAGCTAACAAACTATTTAATTCCAAAACAACGTTACCAGAAGAATTCGTTTCTTTCTGCCTACAGAGAGTGAACCAAAAAGCATTCAATCACGCAGTAGCTTTAGCAGCTCAGAATCAAAACGACTCCCGCATGATCATCATTGACACCGTAACAGAAGAATCATTTTTCATCTTTAATTCCCAAATTCAGAGCCTTCCAGAAATGATTGGATATTACCACAACAACAACAAACAAACAATTTGAATTATAGTACACTTTCAGGAGTTCAAGACCATCCAAAAAGTAATCCAGCAATCAATTGGCAAGTGGAATTCCATGTTGGACCCAAGTGATGTTAGAGGTTCAGGCTTCCCTACTTTAGTGCTAGTTTCAACAGATGATTACTCTGAATCTGAAGCCAGTCAGTTCAGCGGAAGCATTGATTCCCTCCTATCTCTCGACTTAACAGAATTTACAATATTTCAAACCGAAGTTCCAGCAGAAACAACTCTTAAAGAACCGGTTTCGGAAGTCACTATTGAGTCCTACAAAGCTACATTTGAGATGCAGAATGAGAAAATAGAAAAGCAAGACGCTCAAATTGAATATCTGATTGGTACCATACAACAATTAAGTGCTGACATGAATAACAAGTTTGAGAGGATGCTTAACTTGATCACACACAAGTCATCCAAAAACGTTCAAGCAGAAACCAAGACAATTCCTCTGAGTTCCAGCGATCCTATTGACAATTCTCCAACCATTAGAAAGCCCAAACAACTTCCAACAACGATTTTAAAACAGACCGCGACATCAATAGGGAATCGGAGGCAACAATAATAGCCTACCCAATTCAAACCTATCCCCTGATACACCCTCCAAACACTATCCGAAGCCACCAACAACTCATGCAAAGCAGATGTACAAGAAATCAGAAGTGAAACAACATATCAGAAACAACATAACAACACCAATCATCAACACACATCAAAATCAACCAGAGAAGGATTCAAAAAAGAAGACAATATCCAATCATTCAATAATCTCATCATGTCCACAAGATCAAACTGAAGAGGCACATACAACAAAAGAGCACATAAAACAGGAAAACATCACGGTCATTTCCATGAACATAAATGGATTCCAGACAGAACACAATCCAAAATGATTACAACAAATAATTCAATGGATGAACAATGAAAACATCGATATATTACTTATCCAAGAAATAAATACAAACATGAACCATCTGTTTGTTATTTCAAAAGTAAAGGATCTACTTCGAAAAAATCAAGGTATAAGGTTAATCACAGCACATACACCATACGACACAGCAACGGTATATAAACCAGGTGGTACCGCAATAATAGTAAGACCACATATTGCAAGAAATATATACAGTCAAATTCAAGATCCTATAGGAAGATGGGTGGGAATACGGTTAAGACTGAAAGGAAACCAGAAAATGACACTTCTTAGCACGTACCAACCTCCAATCACTGACTCAACCCAGGCAACAACATCTTTTCTTACTCAGCAAAAACGTTGGTACATAGATCAACAACAAATCACTAACCCAGGAAATGAAGACCCTCATTATACAGATCAACAACTCCATTGGCTATATCAGGAAGATTTAGTTAAATTTCTCCAAAAGAACCAAGATGAACAACTCATCATTGGCGGCAACTTTAACGAACATCAAGATCAGGATAATGTTCTGGAGGATATGACTTGCAAGTGTGATCTTTGGAATATATTGGATAAATGCAACCTTCAAGAACATCCAACCTATAAAAGAAGCAATCATGTGTTAGATAAGGTATATGCATCCATCCCAATATATCAGCAAACAAATTACATGAAACTCATGGGTTTTAAGTTACCAATTATCACTGATCACAATCCCATTAACTCAACAAGACAATACAAGTTCAACCAACATAAGATTATATTTATTGAATACAGCTGCAGTTACAAGGTATATTAAGTACAAATACAGCAGGATGAAAGCTGCAGGGATTTTTCAAGCAATCAAGGCACTTCAGAACACAGAGGCAGATCAGGAATTGATTGAGAAGATAGATCAAGAGATTATGAAAATCAGTATCAAAGTGGAAATGAGACTCCCAAAATACACAGATAATGGATAGCATTCCCAACTTCCATTGATAAAGTCCACATTGAAACAAGTTAATTCAGAACTTCGTAAAAGATTAAAACAGGTGAAACAAGGCTCACCAACAATCAGAGAAATGTTGGAAAAGAAAAAGAATATCATAAAGCAATTTCAAAAGCAAACAAAAGAAGGATATCAGATACAACACGCAGAGATGGAAAACAAGATAAACGATATGTACACGGAGCCAATAGTAAACAAGAAAAAGATTAATCACATGAAACAATTCCTTCAAGTAGAGAAGACAAGACTTTTATATGCCAAGATCAAAGCTCAAATCACAGACAGAAGGGATGATCAACTGCACCTCCAAGTTCAACATTCAGACGGTTCAATTGAACCCACAGGAAATTGCAAAACATGTGAAACAATAAAATATGCAACACTTTGCACAGGCAAAAGACACACCATTTGCATTATACAACGGCACGTACAATTTTGCACAATCCATCAACAAGGAATGTCAAGATTCCAAGACAAATCAAATTATGAAAGCTTACCAGAATTACGCAACAACCATATGCACAAATCAACGACGATGCTCAGGCATGCTTTGACAGAATCATTCCAAAGTTAGCAATACAAATTAGCAAGAAATATGGAGTACACAATAACGTCCTGAAAACCTACAAGAAAACCCTGAACAATACAAAATATTACATCAAGTTGGGGTCACAGGTGTTAGATTCATATTACGGAAATACATCACAAGAAAGATTATTTGGCACAGGACAAGGAAGTGGGAACTCACCATTCATTTGGACAATGATCTCTAGCAAATTATTGAAGATTTATGAGTTGCTAGCCACAGGCTCAATATACAATGATCCATCAGGACATCTCACTACCAAAATACATATGACAGCATATGTCGATGATGTAAACTCCCACCACACAATGCCACAATCAACCACCAATGTAGAAATCACACAAACTCTCACAAAACAAGCAACAACATGGGAGAAGTTACTTTATATTTCCGGAGGCAAACTGTCATCAACAAAATGCACCTACTACGTTAGCAAATGGAAGTAATCAAGTACTGGTCATCCAAGTTTAAATCCCAGCAACTTACCTCCCCTAATACTGGGCACCAAGGAGGAGCCAATTCAAATCGAAGGTATATCAACACTGCAACGTCACAAAACAATGGGATACTATCAATCAGTTGGAAATGCAGCAATACATCAAGACAACTTACTCCAATACAAGGTGAAGCAAAATTTGAAACAGATACATACCACAAGATTGATGTACAACAAATTTGCACAATATTACAGGTCAATTCTGATACCAAGAATTACATACACAACAGGGATTGCCAACATTAGCAAAGTTCAGGCAGATAAACTTACATCACGATTATTACAAATAACACTTCAAAAGAATGGTTTCCAAGGAAGCACACCAAAAGGAGTATCATTAGGGAGCAAGGAATGGGGAGGCCTTCAAATGATGGATATCTACACGTATCAAGGATCAGGAAACATAATTCAAATCATCCGTGCGTGTAGATCAAGTGGAAAAATCAATCAACTATTTCACATCACTTACCTGTGGTGAAGATACAAAATTGGAACACAAGTTTGTCCACTCTCCACACAAATAACAAATGTACATCTTGAATATGCAAATTCCAAGTGAACATTCAAGTGCATACAAAGATAGAAAGTCTACCAGCATTGAGAGAACAAGACAAAATCATCATGGACTTGGCTCATGAGCAAGGGCTGAGCCTAAAAACATTATGATGTACTTTCAAGCACTCACAATGGCAGACATATCAAATGAGATTGGTACCATGATCAAGATGCAATTCTACACCTGGAAAGAAGCTTCACCAAAAAAGACAAATATAATGTTGAGAAATTTACCAAAACCAAATAAATCAACCTGGACATATTGGAAACAGCTCTTAGATCAGTATGTTCTACCAAATTCATGCCGCCTAAAATCAAGACTCAGAAAATGGATAGTCAATTCTGACCGGTATAGACAGCAATACAAATACTATTTTCACAACAGAATGACTTACCAAAATAAAGGTAATAAGCTCCATCAAGTGCATCCAATCATAACAACAACATATGAACCAATAGACATTCCCAAGGAAGCGATACCAGCCATATTCACATGAACAAAACAAACATTATATTCTGAGAGAACGAAACTGGAAGACAGCAAAGAAAACAAAACAAACAACAATTTATTACAACAAAATGATCACAAAAGAAGCATTTTAACGGTCAATTACCACCAGAAGTTGTCATAGCAATGGATGCTTCAGTTCATCAAGAAAAAGCCGCCTTTGCTTGGATCATTGCAACTCTAAAAGGAAAAGTTATTGTTAGTCATTCGGCAAGAATTGGAGAGGAAAACATATCACCTTATCAAGCGGAAGCATTTGGAATTTTAAATGCCATTACCATGCTTCAAAATCACGTATTTGAAGTGCAACAATGGACACTCTATTGTGATAACCAAGCCCTGGTGGAAAGGTTACAAATCGCGCAAGGAGAAAATGAAATTCCATTGGAATGGACAGATTCAGATATCCTAGAATCAATCTGACAAAAAGTACTTCCAAACGGGGAATTTAAACATGTGAAAGGTCATCAAAAGATTGATAACAAGAATGGACAGAAACTTGAAGTCATTTTAAACAATTGGGTGGATGATATGGCGAAATAGCAATTACATCAGACAAAAAAAGATGACTCCAGAAAACATCGCACACGTCGTAGCAAACAGAAAAAGGGTATTCAAAAGGTTGCAGATAATAGCACAATGTGTGGAACACATTTCACAGATGTATCAAATGTCAAAGTATGGATCAGAGGAGTATCACCACATCAACTGGGAGCTTTACAAAAAAATCATATCAAAATTTCCGAAATCAATGTCGATCCTAAAAATGATACATTCATTGACACCAACAAATATTAGGCTACACCAACAAAACAACAATATACTATCACGATGTCCCTTATGCAAAAAAGAGGAAGAAACAATTCATCACATTTTGAGATGCGATGCAAATCCAAATAATTTCCGAGCAGCCAATGAATCGAGAAAAGTGAAAAAAGACATGACAACGTCACAGTACGAACACACAATGAATCTTTTAGACAAAATATTGGACCCCCAACCACCCCGAACGAACATAATTTGCCCACGCATCAGATACAAATTGGATGGCATCGGATGCTTCAATGCAAAATCACAAAAACATGCATCGAATGGATGAAACACCAACTACGCAAATCCTTACCACCTATTACCTTGGAAAAAGTTATGATAACATTATTGCAAGACTGGAGTGATGCATGGAAATATAGAAATCAACAAGTTGCACACGACAATTATACACAAATATCGAGGACACAAATCAATGAGAAAAAATTAAAGTATATATATTCCAATCAAACACACATTGATGAGTTGAATCAACAATTTATGCTCCAAACACTTGATGAGCACACAATGCTCATGGAAACGAGCATTCAAAATTGGTTACACATACACTTCAATACAATTGCAAAACAAATTGAGATCAATCAACCATCAAGCACCTGGACAAAATTTAACAGAAACCCGGACATTGAATACAGAAAAGATAAACCCAGTCAGACAGGACCGTTGTTGTCCCGTGCGAGGCTACCGAAGCGCTTCAAGCAAGTCCTTCGAAATAGATAGGACGTTAAATATAGATATTGCACTTATTCAGCAAACATCATAATTTTCAGAATAGGAAATTCAGAAAGGTTAACCTTAGGTAAGAAAAAGTCACGAAAAAATCTTTCCTATGCTCCCTTTACCATGTATCTCTCATCATCCAAGAAGCAGAAAATGCACCTCAAGGATAAAACCCCCAAAAAAGTATTGAAAGTCATATATTGCCTTCAGGATGCAACAGGTAAATCAAAAAGCCTTTAACAATGCCATTGCGGCAACTGCACAGTTTCACAGTACCTTGAGAACCATAGTCATTAATCAAGTATCAGAAGAATCATACTTTGTCCTATAGAATCAGGTTGGTGCTGTCAATAATTTGTTGGGAGTTTATCATCTTATTCACAAAGAATCCATGCGTTTAATTGTTCCAGAAGACAAATTTATTCAAACCAGAAAGGAAGTTAAAGAACTCATGAAAGAATGGACATTACTTCTTGATCCCAGGGATACTAGACGCACAGGAGTACCCACACTATTGGGAATCAACGGAGATGACTACTCAGAAGATAATATGACTCAGATGAGCGTTGGAATTGAATCACTTTTGTCCCTGGATACGACCTAGTTTACCATTTTACATCCCAGCAATCCAATGTCCAAAACTGGTAACAATTGCCCCATTTCAGAAGTCACAATGAACTCCACTGAAGCAACTATTCAAATCCAACAGGCAGAAATCAAGCCTCAAGGACAACAAATTGCTGACTTACTTCACACTATTAAAGAAATGAAAGAAGATATTAATGCCAAAATTGACAAAATGCTCACTATGATATCACAGTTAACAAGGACAGCGGTGTCATCCTCAGAGGTAAACCCTACAAGTGTGAAAACTGCACCTACACGGAGGCCTTAGCAACAATAGCCAGCAGCTACTACCGCATCTCCCCACAAGAAATTGGGATGACAATTCTACACCGACAACACACAACATGATAGATATGCCATGTGCAGAAAGCATGACTCAATATCCTGAATCACATACAAATGCAATACCAAGAAAAATACAAAAACAAAAGAAGAAGCACACATCCATTCCAATTTATATAACAACCAATAACATTAATGGGCTCGAGATAAAAAGTGACCCAAAGAGAACAGAGAATATCATAAAATTCATGTACAACCAAGGGGTTGATGTCTTATTACTCCAAGGTTTGAACACAAATACGCAACATCCAGACACGAAGAAACATATCCAACCAATACATCAGCAATATAAACATATGCAATATGTTTGGTCTCAAACTCCATTTACAACACAATCAATATATAAATCAGGTTAAACAGGTATCTGGATAATATATCCAACCTCAAGATATATCACTCATTGCATTCAGGATGTTATTGGGAGATGGACTGGGGTTACCCTTACATTTGCAGATCTTCAAATAGTTACAATACTATCCGCTTATCAACCTCCTAAACATCAACAGACTCAAGGAACCACTAATGTGACTGCGCAACAAACACAATGGTTCTTAGATAAAACATCAAGGGTACCATCAGGCAATGCTTTTGCCGTGACCTCAACAAGTTAATATCCAATCTTATCCGACAAAAACACAAAATCATTAGAGGAGGCGATTTCAACGAGCACTCCGCATTTAACAACATTCTTCAAGACATTATGGAAAAACACAAATTGATCAATATCATATCAATTTCAGAAGATGTTGATAAACCCACTTACAAGCACGGCTCACACAGTCTAGAGAAGATGTTGGCGCAGTTAGAAGAGTATAATCCCATAGAAAAGTCTGATCACAGACTAATTTCAGTTTGCACTTTGAATATTTATATCTAAGAAAATCGGGATCATCTTTGCAAATTAACTACAAATAATCTCAAAGCACCCACAACTTACATTCAAAAGATCTATTTGAAGATGGAGAGTCACAACATGTTCCAAATCATTCAGCAACTAGCTACTACAAAAGAAATTGATTTGTTAGACGAAGTTGACAAAAAGCTCACCATCATAAAACTTGAAGCAGAAAGCAAGGTAAACAAACTCCCGGAGATTGGACAAAAAGCTCACCATCACAAAACTTGAAGCAGAAAAGTGGCATAAAGATATATTACAATGGAAACAATCTCTATGTCAATTAAACAAACAATTAAAAATTCGGAGACAACAATACCCAAGAAATCATAATGACAATCAGAATGTGATAATTAAGAAGTTGGATAAAATACAGAAATTTAAGTCCCAGTCAACAAACGGGTTGCAGCATCAACACACTCTTATACAAGAAGAAATCACAAAACTGTACCAAGAAGATCCCATCAACAAGCCTAAGGTACAATATTTAAAAAGACTCCTGAGAACAGAAGTCATTAAGGAAATTTACAAAAAATTAAAAAACAAAGTCACCAGAACAACAACACAACAACATTTGATACAGATCCTCAACAACAATAATTCAGTTGACACAATAGTAGACCATCAAGAATTATCCAGACACATAGCAGAATACAATACTCAACACTTTCAGCAAGCATCACAAACTCCTTTACCTACAATGAGTTACAAGAACATAGTAGATGATAGCAAGAAATTCTCGTAACCAACATGGATTAAGAACATAGACCTGAAAACCGATCAACCTGAAATAAAAAGAATTACTTATGAATTACTACAAAATCTTATATTGCCCCCAAAGGAAGTTGGTGATTCAACAATAAGCAAAGACAAATGGAAGCAAAAGATAAAAAAACTGGAAAGAAAAAACAACTACATCCCCTTCAGGACTTCATCTGGGTCATTACAAGTCATTAATTTTGCCTCATCAGCACACCTACCATCCTGACACAACAAAAAAAGAGAATATTGACAAAAAACAAAGCGCCGTCCTAGAAGCTACAATTCTTTTACACAACCTTATTCTACAAGCAGGGATCACTATTTCACGATGGAAAACAGTTCATTCCATAGTATTGTTTAAAGGTAAAGATAACAGATACGTTTACTGAATTCAAAATATCCATATCTACGAGGCTGATTATAACATGATATTAAAATTAAAATGGGGTCAAGCAGTTCAACATGCAGAGGAACAAGGTCAACTGCATCCTTTGCAGTATGGATCTTGAAAATCAAAAAGATCAATAGATCCAGCTCTTATTGAAATCATGCATCAAGAAATAGCAAGAATGACCAACACTCCATACATCCAAGTGAACTATGATGCTCAAGCATGTTACGACAGGATAATTCCAGATTTAGCCTGTTTGATCAGTCGCAAATATGGGGTTCATCACAACATCATCAATATATTTAAAATCACACTGGAAACCTCAAAGTATTACATAAAACTGGGTAATGAAGTCAGCTCCACTTACTACGACAACTCTGACACAAATACACTATATGGGACAGGTCAAGGGAGTGGATGCTCACTGCACATTTGGACTTTACTTTCAAGCAAACTCTTCCATCTTTATGTTCAAAACACATCAGGATCCAGCATAAATGATCCATACCAAAATCAAACACTTTACATTCCCTTAACTGCCTTCGTCGACAACGTAACACTCATCACTGTTATTCCAACAAATCTTCAATCTCAGACATAATGAAACAAACAAGAACCTATGCTCAACGCTGGAATGGAGGTAAATCAGGGAATAAATGTACCTTTTACGTAGGACTTTGGAATCATATCTCAACAGGAAGAACAAAACTAGACAACAGAGAATTTATGAATCTGCAGCTAATTGATAGAGAAGACGGATCAATCACATTCCAGCAGATCAGCATCATAAATCACTGGGATATTTGCAATCATTGGGTAATTCCATGAAGTCTCAAGAATCTCAAATCAGCACAAAAGTTAAAGCCTTACAACAAGTTATGAACACTGCCAATTTTGACTATAAAGGAGCCAAAATCTTATATAGAACAATATACAAACCCAAGATTCAATATGTGACCCAAATGTCATCAATATCTCCAAAAGCAGCTGGTTCACTATCTCACAAAAAGACTCTGCTTATTTTTAAAAAAGTAGGCTATAGTAAATCTACCCCGATTGGAGTGTTATATGGTAGCAAAGACTATGGTGGAATGTCTATGATTGAAATAAAAGTTGAACAAGGATCAAAAAATTTAATTTATCTCTCCAAAAATTTAAATGATCAAACCAAAGCAGGTGAAGTACATAAATTGGCATTCAAATGGTGGTGGTATAAGTTGGAATGAGTGAATCTTCCTTTCATTTTCACAACTCAATTATACAATATGCTAAGTCAATTTGGTTTCAAAGTCTCCATTCCTTTGTTAATGAATATCACTTCAACATCAGTTTTCCGGTGCTTCCACTCAACCTCTTGAGACAAGCAGATAGCTTTATCACGGACCTAGCTATATCAAGAAAGTATCCACTAAAGGTACTCAGCAATATAAATCAATGCAGACTGTATCTGAAAGTTCTTACACTAAGTGAAATATCCAACATTACAGGTGCACCCATTGTACCAGAGTATTATAAGCATTCGATTGCTAGTCCCATCTTGACTATACATGACAATACAGCATATTTCACAAAACCAAATAAAAGTGTGTGGCATTACTGCACGTCCTTTTTGAAGACGCTTGTACACAAGAATACAAAATGACTACTTCATTCATTAGGACGATGGATTGTTAGTATCAAAGAAGTAAAAAAAAAACTTTACCTACAGAGACAACCTTTATATATATCACAGAGACCAAGACAGATTTTACAAAATACAGATATACACCAGGCATCAAGAATACATTTCAGAACTTCCAGACAAAGCTATTCCATGTATCTAAACATTTACAGGGACAATTCTTCCTACTAACTTTCAAGATAGCTATACGACAATTGATCAAACCACTGGGCATGGTGACAAAATCCAAATCACACAAAATAATATCAAAATAGTTACTGATGCATCCGTTCAAAATTCTGATGCTGCTTGGGCATGGATAGTCGCCACCAAATGTGGCAATACAATCGCAAAAGATAGAGGAAAAATCAAGGAACAAAATATATTGTTCTTCAGAGCAGAAGCATACGGAGTGTGTGCTGCGTTACAGAGTCTTCACAACACCATTGATCACAATATGATAGTTTGGACACTATACTGCAATAATGAAGCAGTTATACACAGATTAAACTTCATCAAAGACAATCAAGTGAATATGAAATGGACAGACTCCAATATCTTACAATCCATACAAATAGTTTTACCTAAAAGAAGATTGTTCAAACATGTTAAAGGACATCAGTCACTCAACAATAATTCTCCGATTCCAGTGATATTGAATATACAAGAAGACAGTCTAGCAAATGCCGCCCGTCAGACAATCCTGAAGACATTAAGTTACAAACCAATTTGAAAATTTTGGGAGACAACAGTATACTATTCAAGAGTATGGAAATAGTCAGACATTGTCAGCAAATTTTCTCACAAGAATATTAGAAGTAAAGATTGGGCAACAACACATATGCAATAGTGGACTGGGAAATATTCTGCATATTAGCTAAACACTTCAAAAATCAAGCATCTGTAATTTAACTACTATCAAGGATTACTCCAACAAAGTCGTGATTAGTACAATTGAATCAAAGTCAAGCAGCATTATGTAAGTTATGCAATCTACAAGACAAAGACCTTATTCATGTTTTCACTTGTTCAGAAAATAAAGCCAACATTCTCAACAACCAAGAAATTATATTCAAAAGTTAAAAAAATACGGAATAAGTCTTATCAACTATATACAACATTATAGCCAAAGTGACAAACACAACACAGAGGGGAGTAATACCTGAAGAAGTACAAGAATCTCAAAATCGGATAGGAAAAATTCTTCAAGGTAAAGTCACTGAAAGTATGGTTACAATAAGAGTCGACAAACCCAAACTCAGCAAAGACAATATTAACAATGTTGTTAATCGCGATGATAAAACAATGGAGGGAAGCATGGATAAACCGATTAAACCATGTTATACATATCAATACAAAAGAAATAAATGAAGAGACAAAATTATCAAACTGAAACAAATTGACACACATCTATCAACACAAACAATATCTAAACAGGAATCAATTGAAAGTATTACATGATCATGAAAATATTCATCAAACTCAATTGGCGGGAAATATTGAAAATTGGTCGAGTATACATTATGAAAGCTTGGTAAATGAGATAAACACAAAAATCAAAGAAATCCCTACCGAAAACCCGGATATAACAATCCCTTGCAAGGCTTATAGTGAGACCTCTGACTAGCATTAGAGCTTCACTATATATAGATAGCACGTTAAACCAAGATATTGCAATTATTCAGCAAATATCATATTTTTCAGATAAGGAAATTCTGCAAGTTGAACCCTGTTGTAGAAATATTTACCTCTTACCTTGTCATTTTTTCACCATGTTGCACTCTAAGAAGCACACCAAGTCTCCTCCAGAAAAGCCTATTAAAAAGTTCACTAAAATCTCTCATTTTTTCTCTAAAGATCCCTTAAAAGACACAGAAGATGAATGTTATTCCAATATCCATTGTCCAAATGTGGTTACCAACTTCGCCAGAACTATTAAAATCACATTTCAAACACAACGAGGAGATGATACTGCGTTTCTCAACCATGTCAGTCTTCTCCAGAAGCTTCAGGACGCCCCTCATCATCATTCTTGGGCCTTCCAAACAACTATTTAACTGCGACGCTACTCAACAGGTTACAGCAGTTCAACAGGTATATTAACAATCACTTTGATCTGCATCAAGTGAAGTATGGGAAGTCAGAGGACAAGATTCTTAACACAGTTATTCAAGAGTATACTTCCCACTTCAAATTGCCTGTTTTGACAGAATTATACCAAAAATTACAATACAAATCAGCATGAAATATGGAGTACACAATAACATTTTGAAGGCATATGAAAAGACCCTTAAAAATATTACATTAAACTGGGTTTGCAAATCATAGACTCACATATAAATTGGTGGACATGTAAACTTTGTCTAGCACATGTGTGAATGCTGGATGGTCCTGCAAATTGGCGTGATTCAAAATGTTTCTGAAATGACTTTTTTGTGCTAAATCTTCCAATATATTCTCATTATTATGACATTCATTCCAAAGAGGATACCAATTATAAGATAGATAAATCCAGTGGAATAGTTACAAATTCAGGAAACAGACAGAATAGGGCTTACAACAAAAGGCATTGAAATCATATAGAAAGAGTGAAACAAGATCTATCTCAGGAAGGTCCTATCAACAACCCCCCCCCCCCCCTACAAATCCTAAACACAAACAAATATTTGATCAAGGAGAAATTTGAAAATCCCCTGAAAGGAGATGGTTAACCTTTTGAATTTTGGGAGGCTGGTAAGGGATTTGTATGACAATCACTCACCACCGTGAAAAACAACAACAACAACAGCAACAGCAACAACCACAATCCAACGTCCAACAACAACAACAATGTCGTTTCGTATCCTTGCATTGTATAAATTTGTATCACCCAAGTATGATCGTACATCATTACCTCTACGACGAGATGAATTGGAACGTTTTTGTATTTCACAGAATGTTCGTGGGACATTAATTTTATCGACGGAGGGGATTAATGGTACAATATCCTATCCATATTCATTTAGCGATGAGGAACGGAGGAAGGAAACACCATCCATTCACAAATCCACAAAAACAACAATGACAACCAAAACCACTTTAGAGGCAGCAAATTGTACGACTCGAAATCTTACTTCCACCACCACCAGTGTAAAAGATCCTGTCTATGAATACTTTACAACAGAATATCCTAATTTGACCATGCGTATATCTCATGATGAGAAACCAGCATTCCCTCGATTATCAATTAAGATTAAATCTCAAATTGTCACCATGAGTAAGGATACTACTGCTGCTGCTACGACTAACGACAATGTCGTTATTGACCCAACCATATCTGTGGGTGATTATGTAAATCCAGGACAGGATTGGGATCAATTATTAGAGGATCCGACATGTTTGGTAATTGATACACGTAATGATTATGAAATTCAATTGGGTACCTTTACAGGTGCCATCAATCCGGGGACGACACAATTTACAGAATTTCCAAATTGGTTGCAATCCCAAATCAAACCTAACCTTGTGACATTGGAGGCAACGAACCCTCCAAACCAAATTGATAAAATTGCCATGTTTTGTACTGGAGGTATCCGTTGTGAAAAGGCTACATCGTTAGCAAAGCAGATACTTCCCAATATCAAAATTTATCATTTGAAGGGTGGTATTCTATCCTACCTAGAAACAGTCCCTCCGGATCAATCTAAATTTCAGGGTGAATGTTATGTCTTTGATCAACGTGTGGCTGTCACACATGGCCTCCAGCCCACAAAGCAATATGTGTCCTGCTTTGCCTGTCGTCATCCACTATCCCTAGAAGATAGACGTCATGAATCCTATGTGGAGGGTATTTCTTGTCACTATTGTATTGACTCGAATACCGAAAAACAAAAACAACGATATCTAGATCGATCCAAACAAATAGAACTTGCGGAACAAAAAGGAATATTACATGTTTACGATCCTAAATTCACCAATATTCGTAAGCAATCG
>CAAAJI010000544.1:10525-33266 GCA_900642245.1 Fragilaria radians | reverse complement strand
TCCCTTTAAATAGTCTTTCGTGCCAAACCTGGTGGTAACGATTGTGTCAATTTATCAGCCTTCTCAGAATCGGTAACCACAAGTGTATACAAATGACGAGAGCATCGAATTTTAAATTTGGTCTGTGCGGCACGTTTACGAATCTTTACCAATTTTGCATCCGCACGACGTGCCTTTTGAAGGAAATCACGAATATCAGTAATTTGCTTTGGCATGGTTGTATATATAGATGATGATGAATAAAAAATGTAAAGCAACTATTTTTAATAATAAGAAATAGGAAAATGGTGTTAGACAACCAATGCAACAATGGGAACAATTTTCATAACGACCCATCTTGAAAATCAAACAAACGTCAAATTGATTCTAATAAGGTTCTTGACAATCAACTGGAAGTGATTCAGGGTCAAGAGTACCACGGTGGAATTGGTGTATACCTCTATCGAACAACAAAAGAACAGGTACATAAAGCCAATAGTGACAAATGATTCTCCTTCGTTGCACTCGTTTCCACGTCATATCAATTCCAATCGTTGGGGGGGACTATTGCTTTCAAAGGATTATCATTACATCCAAATTGGATAGCCCTTGAACATTTTCTCAACATGAAATCATCATCATCATCATTCACTCACCCTGCGTTGACTGACTAACGAAATACAGATACAACTATTGGGGATGCCGGAAAGAAAGTAAGGGGAAGCGACGGTAAATGTACGCCCGTCGTCCGAACGAGTAGTGTACACGAGCACTGCTACTGTAGAAATTCGTAAGACACGTAGCGATATACCGTGATAAAATTGAGCAAGCCTTCTTCTGGATTGGTCAGATGTTGTTCGAGAGAAAGGAAAAATAGCCTTCCTCATTGTCATCATTATTAAAATGGAGATTTATTCAATTTCATTGCTTAGGAGAGAGTCTACCTTTCAATTCTTTGTACTCGTTCCATGTATTTCTGGGGGCTTTAAAGTTCCCTTTGAATTGCCTAATATTTTCACAAAACGAAAGATCAATAACTTCTCTCTTGGAACCGCCTTCCCTCAGTCCCTCAGCTGGCAACATCTGTTGAATTATGCCATTAACCATTTAATCAACTTCTTTACAAGGTTGAAGATACGGAAGCGCGTTGACAAGTTGGAAGCAAATTTAGATGGGGCCATGCAGTACTTTAGCATTTTTTCTACCCAGGAGCTGTCTCTACTGATTAATTAACCATGTTGAATAGTGGACAAGGGCTTCTCCACATCAGGTGGTATTCCAACTCTCTGTGATATTATTGGTATAACCATTTGCAGCTCCACAAATATTGTAACTAAAAGGCACTGCGTTGAAACATGGAATAAAAAAATACTAGACATTTTTTTCTGAACTTGAATCTTCGCCTCAGTTCAAGCTAAGCGCTATAGTTTACCAAAATCAAATTCTTAATAGCATAATAGCTCCACAAAATAGACAAGGCACCACCTCTCCCCGAATGTAGATTCGTAAGCGCAATTGTCAAATAAATATTTGTGAAAATGGAGATTACAATTATAATTTTTAAAGCAGATACACAAATATCACTTCAGATTTTATAAATAGGCTGATTTATGCTTCTAACATCTATTTAGACTAAGTACTTAGCCTCAAAGGGAACTCATGAGGAAAACTATTTTCTAGTTCATCATTGTGAAGTAGCCAGTCTTCTAATGATGCACACTTTACAATTCAGGAGTTTATTGTCATTCATGGCTTGCTATGAGAGTGATTAACTCAGAATAGAAGATACGAAAGTACATCAAATCCGATTGAAAGAATAGAATGATTAGGACGGAGCAATCTGCTTCAGCAATTATTTATCCTTGAAGCTTTATTCAGAAAAAAGGCTTTCTGGTCTGATAACTCAATATATTGAAACACCAATTTCATCAAGGCAAATATCATTTTGGAATGGTACTCCAATTCAATATTGAAAAATAAAATTCGATAGTTGAATCATTTTTCTTGACTGAAATACATCATGGTAGCAAGGTTTTAAAAGTGTTGGCTCATAGTATTACAGGATGGAGATTTATTGCATAAGTAACATTTGTCAAGATAAGCATACATTTGTCAACACTACTGAGTATTTTTCATAGCTTTCACACGGCTTAGACTAGGGATTGGTAACTATGAGTACTGGAAAGAAAGTGTTTGTTCTAATTTGAGATGCAATTATTAATTGTCATTGGGCTACTACCTTCACAAATGATCCAAAATAAATGAAACCAAAGATGCAGATTACATATTACCTCACTTGTAATCTTCTGTATCAGTTTGAGTCTGCCATCCAAAATATCAGGAAAGAGTGCTAATTCAAGACTGCAAGGAGAAACCAAAGCTCTCAAAGACCACCCATATAATCTTCTCCACATTGCCTCTATAAAATGTAAGGAAAAAAGAATTATCCAAATAAGTGCCCAGAATGGTCACACGCTAGCAGGAACGATAGTTAATCAATTGGAAAAATGGGAAATTTGTTGGTACTGCGACTGTATCGGTCAAGGTGACATAAGTCTCTAGCGAATTCACCCAGATAAGGGATGCATCAACCTGTTAGTAACAAAATGCACAGTGAAGCCAATGCATTAGCTCATCCCAAACAATCTAAACAATAAGTCCAAAATGCCTTATGAAGGTCTTTTCTTGACATAAGCAATTTTTGACTATGAGCTGTTGACATGCTCCATATTTTGGGTTGACTTCCATAAGAAAAGCAATTGAGATGGCCTTTGAAGGTCAAATAACCAAAATAAATTGGCTTGACTTTACCACAGCATTTCTTTGATGCATGAACTTAATGAAAACAATTCCAAGCACAAATCTACACTTGAAATAGGAATTCGGAAAAATGGAATCTATAGAATTCGAAAACTGAATTTGGAAATGGCAACTTGAAAAGGGAATCCAAAAATAGGAATTGGAGAATTGGAGAATCAAGGAATCTGAGAAGTCAGAATTCAATAATTGACAAAAAAGTTTGAGTAAAATAGCAAGATAAGGATTGACTAAAGATTTGAAATTCACTTAGGCAACAACAAGCAATATCAAGCATAGCAATGAGTGCTCCTGTGAGAGGCAACGTGAATGAGAAGTAACAGGAATTTAAGAAGAAAGGAAATCATTTCAAACCAGTGATGAAAAATGTGTCAAATTGCATGTACTACTTAGGATCAGCTTGTCTGGCTGCAGAGTATGAATTGGAAGAAGATTAATATGAGATGAATGCTGCCACAGAGCTTGGGGAGATTTGAGGATCAATTTAATATGTACCAACATGAGTAACAATGATAATGAAAGAAAGAGAATTACTGAGACCCTCAGTTTGAATTTGAATTCATGGCTAAAATTGATTCCCAAATGAAACAACAGCAGGCTTTGGAAAACAAGCTTACAAAAGCTTCTGCATTTTTGTCGAGCTAGTGTTCTAAAGAGATGCAAATAAGATAGAAGGAAGCTCGGAAATTTCGACAGAGATTAAATGTGACCAATCAAATTAACAAACGCAAAGAAACAGCACTCGCCTCACTTTAAAGATTCAAAATACGGTAATTACGATAGTGTATGATACGCTCAGAACCATGATCGATCTCAGTAAAGCAGAGAACGATACTCTGCAAGAAAGGCGACCAACAGATTTACGACGTCACAAGAAGAAATGGAATCTCATCTGGGTGGATACATTGAGCTGCCAAAATAAATGTACAAATGAAAGAATATGACGCAAGAGACCCAGTCACTTGGCAACAACCTTTATTCAAAAACATTGTTGGAAGCTAGTAACATCCTCAGAAACTATTCAGCAGACAATCTAGCAAGATATAATTATAAAAATGCAAAGAAGGACGTTAATGATATGACAAAGTTCTACACGTACCACTGGCACAAATGTATAGCAAAGTTGTTTACGCTGAAAAAGAAGTTGTAAATCGCCAACAAACCTAAGTCAGAGTGGACAATAGACAAATCAAAGAACAAACAACAATCACATCTTAATGCAAATTCAGAACAAGATTTGAGATCAATAGATGCATAATTACAGACTTCAAGAACTACATCAACTTCTGCAAACACTATCTCAGGTTGGGGAGCAGGTCATACGCAATCTTATGTTCCAGTGAGAATTTCACTACATAGAATGCCCCAATCACCACTTTCCTTTATCAAAAGCTTAGAACAGGTCTTGAAAAAATTGGATTTAAGATTAATCCGTACGATACATGCGTAGCGGATCAAAAGTTAAGGAAAGCAGATACACGGTGAAATGTCAATGTCATGTAGATGACATAAAGTCAAGTCATATAGACCTAAAAGGTAGCGATAGATTCCCAGAATGGTTAGAAGAGAAAGATAGTGACAAGAATATCGGGAAGTGTAAAAGCTGTGAGAGGGAAAATTCATTATTATTTGGGAAAGATGCTTCTTAACAGAACAGACAGAAAATTAAATGGGAGGTACAGGAATACATTGAACAAAGGATTAAGGAGTATCCAGAAGAGATTAAAAGATCACAGTAGCCATGGAATGACAATTTATTTCACAGGAGTAATAAATTAGGGAAGGAGAGAACTGAAATATTCCATTCACTAGCTGTGAAAAGGCTATTCATAGGTAAGAGGGCTAGTATCTTCCATGCTATTACATATTTGTGCACAAGGGTAAAAGAACAGAACAAGAATAATTGGTGTACATTGTTCAAGGTATTAGGATTTTTGAAATCAAGAATAAACGACAAATTGACAAATGAAGCAAATGACTGTGACAAAATCTCGTGGTATTTTGATGCAGCATTTGGAGTTCACAATTATTTGAAAAGTCACACAGGTTCAGTAATGATGCTAGAAAGAGGAAGCGTACAAGTAATCTCAACAAAACTAAAGAGATTGCGAGAAGCTCAATCGAAGCACAATTAGTTTCAATGTATGATTTATAATAAAAATCCAATGGACTAGGTTTTTCATGCAAGAACTAGGAAGTAATACATTGTAACATTGATTTGCAGGGATGAAACAAGTTCCATGAAATTGAAAATGAGTTAAGATAAAAGGATAAGGCATTTAGAGATCAAATGTTTCTACGTAACTGACTTAATCAAGAGAAAGGAGATCGTCATGAAGTACTTTCCAATTGATTTCATTCTAGCAGATTACATGACAAAACCATTGGTAGGAACCAAGTTTCATCCATTTAGGAAGAAGATTATAGATATTGAATGCGAATTAGACCAATTGTCTAGCAGGAGTGTGCTGGAAGATATGAAAGTAGCAAGTATATGGTACAGTATTGTGGAAGAAATTAGGGATCAGGGACAGATTGCATTTTCTTTAAAGTATAAGACGTGTCAATCCAATTGTAGCTCTTTAGGATTTCTTGGTAGATATTCAAAGGATATCATTGTTCTCTTTATTGAAGGTAATGCATTTCTTTCCACAGTAAGCCTCTTCAACATCAAAACTTCAGCATTCAGAAGTCTGGATCAAACAAAACAATTCTTTACTTCAAAACTGAGGAACATGAAAAATTAATTTTCTAGACTACTTCTTACGAATAATTTCATACATCCATTCATTGCACACATTCTCGCCTTGGAATTAATCACCCGTTTCCTAATCGACCCGGGGGGAGGCTCCGCGTAAGCTACTAAAGTACCCTACTCATAAATTTGAAAAACTAGTTCATTTCATGCTACCCTCCAGCGCTTTCTATTTCTTTTGTTCGCATCGCTTGTTCAGTCGGAAGCAACAAAAAGAAGATTCAATTGAGTCCCTATAGAAGTAATTGAATTACCGGTAGTCGGGAAGTTTTCTGTAGAAATTTTGCTATGGGTCTAGAATCCGTTATCTTTGAAACTACTTTCTTAACGTATGTTCCGATTCACTGCTATGGTTACGCTTTGGAATGGGATATTCGTCTTCATTTTCTATTCGGAAAAACTCATGATGAATCTCCATACATTGCGCTTCAAAGCTTTGGATGACCTTAAGCAAAGTCGACCATTCTAGTTTGCATACTTCTACATACTGAAAGTATATCAATCTTCCGTCAAGTATACTCACTCGTCTCGTACTTCCTTCTTGGCTTATGAGAGTATTGAAACGCATCATTGCGGTTAACACGCGATATTGATTTCTTCTCTCACCCTTTACTGGCTTAGAAAAAGGGTCTTGAAGCTTTAATTTGTGAACTGTTGATGAGAGTAAAATTCTTTGTGAATCCTCAAGGAAGCTTATTTCAATTTCTGCATTTCTAAGTGACAAATGAAAGTGACCGCATTGACGGCTGCAAAATTGCTTATTGTACGGTGGAAATGCTGTCAAAATTTTGGAGAGATGATGGTGAACATGCTTGAGTGTGAGCGGAGCAAAAGGTCTTACATTGTTAGCGGATAGGGAAATTTCACTAAATGTATTCGTTTCGCCTAGCATTTTCTTGTCAACGGGGAAAGAGAGTGTAGTATTGTTTTTTCTTTGTCCCGATGTTATCAAGGTGGGAAATGTGGGGTGTTTTACCATTGAGTTACTCCCTCAAATAAAACTTCAACATTTTTGTTCCTCGATAAGAATTTGTTCTGTGTCATGTTCTTTGAAAACTTTTCTCTCCGAGACAAATCTCAATTTTCCTTCGCAGTTCGGAAAATGTAATTGTTCAATGCCTTAAATCACCATCTCAAAAGACATTCCTAAATGTCTGTGAATATTTAATCCACTTGCAAAAGCCTCTGGGCTTCGGAAATATAAAATCTTTTTGTGGTCACATGACTGGAACTTTTCACTCGCTTTCTAGTTGTGAACATGACCAAATAAAAATCAACCCCCCCACAAAATTTGCAACGAACTAATTTCAAATGTTCGTATCGCCATACACACAAATGAAAATGGAATCAAATATGGGCACATTACATTCTCCGTTCATCTTGTAAATTCTACAAATTAAAGACAAGTAGACTTAGGCATTTATAGGATACAATCAAAGTGTTCATTATTCAATAAGGACATCGATAAGATCATAAACATGTTTTAACATTGGTTCCAGATTAAAAAAAATCAATGCACTTGGACTAAGCATCAATACATGGCTTAAGACAAGGAAGGGGAAACAGGCCATAGCATGAATCACCTTGGGTAGCATACTATTCAAAATACTAGAAAGCTTGTCCTAAGGAAGCGAGGTTCTAGAAAGTGAAATATCTGTTAAATGACAGCATCAATAATCAAGAAGAAAAGAAATTTAGCACCAATATGAATCCTTTAGGGATTTCAGCACCAGGTTAAATTGTTATTTATTGGGAGAAAGTGCACAAATCAGAGGCAATTCCCTGCTAACTCATAAGATATGCCCAAGAAAGTTGGTGTCAGCACCAGTTGACTGTGGTAAACAACAGCATTACATAAGCAAGACCTATGTATTGAGCAGGCTTGTTCACCTTCTCACAACAATTGAATGCTTGGTGTGAAGCCAAAACATTCGAAAAATGCCAAGACTATGTCTTCAGCGCTAGATGTTGACTGTTGAAGCAAGGTTTATCGCATGGGATCAGAAATATAGGTTTAAACAGAAGAATTGTAGTAGCTAAGCCAACTTAGAAATTTTTAACTTTCAAAAGACATATTCACAAATTTGGATGCAAAGATGCTTCGCAAAACAAGAATTGTATCTGAGTATTTAAAGTCACCTGGAAGCTGTTAGCATTTCAGACATCACACATCAGTCAGGAAGTTACATCACAAAAGAAGCTATAGAATACAAAAGTAATCTTTCTTTGGGTGTGTTGTAAAAGGAATGACAGGCATTCTATATCAGATAAATCTGCATAGCAGGTGTGGAGAAGGTTATGTTGTGTAAAGTGAACTCTTTTTGGAAGTCCGAATACCATAACAAACCAAGTTATCATGAACAAAAGACAACATGCAATTCACATTAATTACCCATTTTCAAATTGTAATGACATTTCTTTCAAGGTAAAACAGCAGGAAGGAGAAGAAATATCTTCTTTGTTTTAGAAAATTTAGTTTTCTTACTTTGCATTCTCTTTTTCAATCAAAATGTTAATTGACATATAGTTTTAGACAAAGCTTTACATCAAGTTCAATAATTCATCCTCCGATAAAACCATAATTGTTTTCCTATCTAGATTAGGGCAGAGGTTCATTCTACGTTCGCATTTGTAGAGCCCTGTGCAAGCGCAGTCACTGTCTTCAACTCTAACCCCCAACTTTACAACCGAATACCATAACAAACCAAGTTATCACGAAGAAATGACAACACAAAACTCACAATTCCAAATTGAAAGGGCAATCATTTCAAGGCAACGCAACATGAAGGAGAAGAAATATGTTCCTTGCATTAGTGAAATTTAATTAGATTTTCCCATTCCCTTTTTCAATGGTAATGCTTTTTGCATAACTGATTTTGCAGCAAAGGGCATTTGGTAAGCTATGGTGTCCAAATCCTTCTTCTATAATCAAAGCCAATTCGGCTTAAGCATATAGTTTTAGACAAAGCTTTACATCAAGTTCAATAATTAATCCTCCGATAAAACCATAATTGTTTTCCTATCTAGATTAAGGCAGAGGTTCATTCTACGTTCGCATTTGTAGAGCCCTGTGCAAGCTCAGTCATTGTCTTCAAACAGAACTCATAATTTTACAACCAAACAAGGAGTTGGGCATGCTTCAACAAAGGCAAAACAATATTCTTAACTATTGAACATTCACATCTATGATGCTACCCAATAATAAACTTCCCCCTGACATCTGTTGTTTCAACAATTCATCGCTTTTCTTCTTGAGCCATTCACATTTTGCGTGACTCCCCCATTCCATCTTATTTATTTCCATAGATCTGTCAAAATATTGCTTTGCATTTTCAAACTTTCCGTTTTGCGTTAAGAAAAAGGCAGCCCTTTCATAATTGAATGCTTTTTGATGCAATATACCCAGACAGGTGGAGGTTTCAATGGCTTTATCATAACATTCCAAAACTCTTTCCCAATTTGCAGACTTTTTTGTACATAGATCTTCTGCGTCTAAGAGAGTCAAATATACCAAGACATTCTTGTTTCCTCTATGGTGAGCCTTCGCAATTGCGGCCTTCCATTTTCTGCCAGCCCTTAAGTGTCTTTTCTTTCGAGTTTTGGCATAGAGAGAGTACGAAGCAATGGCTCCGTGAAAGTATAATGTAAGTGCTCCAAATGAAAAATGCACGCAATCATTGACGTCAATTGCCTCGTAAAAAATGGATAACGCATCTGACCAAAATCCAAAACAGCTTGCCAAAATGCATTTATATGTCAAGAGCATAGACCAGAGTGTCAAATGTCTTGCTTCAATAACCTGGCTTGTGAAGCTTTGTTCATTCATAAACTCTCCGCTCAATACAGTTAAATCTGCCCAATTCTCTGATTCCCTTTTTCTTAAGTTAAGAACGAACTGAATACATGGTAGGGTCCACATCAAAAGCATACTTTCTGCATTTTCACGAATCTTAGTGTCATTTTCTCGCATCACACATTCAAGGTATTCTAGATTGGTTCCCAAGAATAACTCCGCAGCGTAAGACATGCCAAGACAAAAACTTCCGCTTACGACATCTCCGATATGAAAACCATGTTGAGCAGCTTGACGAAGAGCCATCGGCATGCCATTAAGAGGATCAAACCAATGTGTCAATGAGGCCATAACAAGGCCTTTCGTGTAAGACTCTGCAGCCCTACTTTCACTTTGCTTCAGTATATCTAAAGCCAGCTTACCGAATCTGTAGGCTCTGAAGTAGTGTCCGTTTGAAAGTTCAGCAACACCATAGATTGCGAATGCCGCTGAGGAGTATGCACTTAATCCATTTTTTAATGTGATTTCTGTCGCGAGAAGAGCTGCATAAGCACCCTGTGTTTCCTCATCTCTTAAGAAGCAATGCATGCATAGACAAACAAGCAAGCGAACTATTGTTGACAATAACTTATCCGTCATCTGCGGCAAATTTAAAATCTCTTCATCGGACTTGTGACCGATCAACCATTTGACTTTCATAAATTTCGTCGCGACGTGGAAAAATGAAGTTTTGATGGGCATGTTAACCCCAAGTTCACGAAGAGCGTGATTTGCTGCCAGGCTTGAAGCATTTAGATCATTTCTTGTCATGCAGCTTTCAACACTTGTTACCAAAGAGTCAATCTTCATATCTCTTGAAGTAGCGCGATCGAGGCAAATCTTTGTTAACATTGAGCAAGACTCAAAGTTACCAATAATAAGTTCCATCTTAGCTAGACTTTCTGTGAATTGAAATGCTAAAGAAAAATCATTTTCCCATTTTTCATCACCAAGTAACGTAAGCCCCCAACGTAACAAATCACGAGCTTGAATAAATGCACTTCGCTCTCTGCAATAGTTAGCGGCAAGCAAATGCATTTGAGCAAATTCAACATGCTTATTGATACTCGTAGCATATTCTTCGCAAAGCTGCAAATGATTCACAGCATGATATATTGATTCCGGATCTCCTTTGGCTAAATAAATTTCTCCTATAGTCTCATGCATTCGTGATGCTTCATCCTTGCTAAGTAAGGACTGGAAAGCACTTTGCAATTTGTCATGACTGAAGAGATATCCGTATGTACACTTTTCGACAAAGCCTCCCTTCAAGGCTTCGCTCAAAGTAATACTCACCCAGGAAGATGAGACAGTGGAAGTCCCAAACTTTGTCTTCGTCTCTTGCTCACCTGATAATTGATCGTCCATCCACGATTTAACTTGGGCCACCATATCTTCGCGAAAGCGAAATCCTAAGAGAGATGCAATTTTCAGACTTTCCTGAACTTCTTGAGGCAAGATCAATATCTTTTTGGTGAGTAAGTCTGCTAGAGTCTCCGATACCATGATTTGAGTTTGAATTGCATCCACATCGAAATCCCAAAACTTAGTTTCTGCATTATATGACAATAATCCTTCCTCTTTTGCAAATTGTATAATTTGAATCAAATGGAAAGGATTACCCCCAGTTTTCGATTTGAAGACCTTACTAAGGGCTTGATTAGCAGGTTTACTTGAGGATCCAATGAGTGACTTTACAAGAATATTGATGTCATTGACGTCCAGATTTTTGATTCCAATATTCAGGATTTTATCGTCACTATCTAATTGGCTTAGTATATGGCTAAGATTGCTGCTATCCTCGTCGCGATATGCAAGGATCAACATTATGCCACTGATGTCACGATCATTCCATAGATAGGTTATCAACTTTTTTGAGCTCTCATCCATCCATTGAATGTCATCAATGAACAAGACTATTGGGTGATCTGCACAACTCATAGCTTGAAGAAAAGACTTGCAAGCGTCCTTAAAAGTTGAAAACATTGCTGAATTCTGAACATCGACACCATGGGTGGCTGATCTTTCCAAAGTTGTATCCAAAAATGGAGAAATATTCGAGATTGTCTTCTGCAAAAGATAAGCATGATCAGGCCTAAGCTTTTTCTGGATAGTTAAGCGTTGTTCTTCATTGTATCTCTCTGATTGGATGATCAGATCGCACAAGTCTGAGAATGCTGCCATGATTGCTGAGTATGGTTCCTGATTTCCCAATGTTTGAAAGTACTTTCCGGACACAAAGAACCCTTGAGAATCCAGTACTGATTGTCGTAAGGATTCGACAAGCGAAGTCTTTCCTGAACCCGATTCCCCATGAACCAAGACTTTCGCGAAATTCTTTCCACCACTGTTCCGAAGTTTTTCAAATGTTTGTTTCAATGTATTTGACTCACGGTCTCTGCCGAATAATTGAGACGGCAGAGAATCACAGTTCAAATCTTCGTTTTCGTCGAGAAAAGTGATGCTTTCGGACAAGGTACTTAAGATTACACTTTCATTCATTGCCCACTCCATATTCTATGTGAATTGATCGATTGTGGACAATGTAGTTGACACTAAACAACGGCTGATGTAATTCGTACCTATTCGTTTTTTCTACTAGGAAATCGTGTTTGGGGTACTAGACTATTCCATAGTGTTCCTTGGTAACCAACGAACCTTCAATATCAGGAGCACCAGGAGAAACGCTTGCTACATATATAATCAAAAGTATTCTGGTAAAAAAGATAGAATTACGACTTCGTAGATAGGTGAAATGTAAGCACTCAGGTTTTTGGGCATGTTTGCATAAGAAGAAACATGTTGCATATTATGGTGCATTACCTCTATTTATGAATTCTTTTTGATACCTTCTAGGCTTTTGTATACTTTATCTTGTGGCTTCTTCCTAGTCTCTGTTCAAAAAAATTTATACTTTGACATGACACTTTAATGTAATTTGTTTCCATTCATTACTGATGAATACTTTCAATGAATTAAGGATTGGCTAAAATTAATGCAAATAAGAGAGCACTGATCATCAAGGCATTGTGTATATCGTTTTTCAAGTTTTTATTGAAGTTCCGGCTGTAACGTTGAGAATCTGTAATGATATCCCCTTATCGATTCCTAACGATCAAGATTTAGAAGACCCCTAAAATTGGCAAGAAATGAATGTATGCTCAATAGTGACACGAAATTTTTCTTCCGAAATATCAATGGCATGGAGCAATTAATCTAATTCATGATTGGATCTCACTATGAAGCCTTATAATTTCATTACTGTTCTGCGTGAGTGGAAATAGATGGAGATTAACGAGATCTTAAATTGTAACCTAGATAAGATTTTGTGCTTTAATTTCTTGTGAATTCCACTATTATGCATCTTTGAAATTCTCAAATGTCTCCTGGTACCTGGCGACAGGCGTCTTCTTCAAGCCAATGAAGAAGCTTGGTAATCTTGTTGGGATTCTTAATCAAATCACGATAATTTAGACAAAATGTTGAATTACCAACCTGAGAACAGATTACTTAAATCTGATTATATTTTCTATACTCGATAAGGAGCAAGGCAATGTGTAGATAGAATTGCGCAAAGAAACAATAAACAATGTTTCCTAAGATTGTTGAAATTGTGATCTTCTTGCCACGCTTGATGACTCATTCTTTTCTCCTTTGATTTCTTGTCGTTCATTTCTAGGGTATCGTATTTATAACTAACGCAGAGTTTTTCTTATTCTGACATCAATTTCCAATAGGAAATGCTGTCTAAATTCTGAAGAGATGATTGTGAACATGTTTGAGAAAAATCGGAGCAACAGATCTTATATGGCAAGAGAAGAGGGAAATTTCAATAAATGAACTAGTTTCCACTAGCATTTCTTATCGAAGGGAATGCAATGACACTATTGTTTCAAGTTTGGGAAATGTGTGGTATTTTACCACTGAGTTACTCCCTCCTTTTAAACTTCAACTTTTTTGTTTCTCGACAAGAATTTATTCTGTGTCATGTTCCTTGAAATCGTTTCCATCCCAGATTAATATCTATTTCAAAGATACCATCTGATTTTGCGCTCCTTCGCAGTTCGGAAACGAAAATCGCATGTAACTCTTTAACTCGTTAAAGCACCATCTCAAAAGGCATTCCTAACTACCTGGGAATACTTAAAACCGCCTCAATAATCTTCTGGGCTTCGGAACATAAAGTTCTATTTGTGGTCACATGACTAGAACTTTTTGCTCCCTTTTGTTCAACATGACCAAATGATAAATCAACCACCCCTGATAACATTTGCAACGATCTAATTTCAAATGCTGGTATTGCTATGCACATTAAATGAAAGAAAGAAATCACATTCTCCATTCATGTTGTAAATTATACAAGAGATATGGACAAGTAGGTGCGGGCATGTGCAGGAAAGAAAAGATGCAATTCAACTTTTCATTATTCAATAAGGACATCGATAAGATTACAAATCTTGCTTTAACATTGGTTCCAGATTAAAACAAATCAATGCATTTGGACTAAGCACCAATACTTGGCTGAGGACAAGAAGTGGAAACAGGCCATAGCATGAATCACCTTGGGTAGCATACTATTCAAAATTCAAGAAAGCTAGTCCTAAGGAAGAGAATTGTCAGAAAGTGAAGCATCTGTTAATTCAAATGGAGTGAACACAGCTCATGAACCATAGGGTGCATGGCAGCATCAATAATCTAGAAGAAAATAAATGTAGTACCAATATAATGGGCTTGAGGGATATCCCAAACATCCTGCATTTCATCAACACAATGATAAGTTGTTTATTAATTGGGAGAAAGCGCTCAAATCAGAGGCAATGCCCTACTAACTCATTTGATTTTGCCTAACAAAGATGGTGTCAGCACCAATTGACGGTGATAAACAACAGCAATATGGAAGCAAGACCTATGTATTGAGCAGACTGGTTAAACCTTCTAACATCAATTGAATGCTTGGTATGAAGCCCCTACATTGGAAGAATGCTAAGATTATGTCTTCAGAACTGGATGTTGGCGCTTCACTCAGGGTTTATCCCATGGGATCAGAAATATAAGTTTTTACTGAAAAACTGTAGTAGCTAAGCCTTCTTAGAACAAGTTTTAAAGTTCAAACGACGTTCAAGTATTTGGATGCAAAGATGCTTCGCAAAACAAGAATTGTTTCTGAGTTGTTAGAGCTACCTGCGAGCATTGCAGCCATCACAAATCAGCCAGGAAAATAAATAACAAAAGGAGGTGTAGAATCGCAAAAGGAATCACAGGCATTCTAAGTGAGATAAATCTATATAGCAGGTGTGGAGAAATGTTACCGCAGGCATGACCATATCTAGTAAGTTGTTGCGTCAAGTAATTGCTTTTCAGAAGTCATGACACAACAGCAAATCAACTTATAATGAATAAAAGACGACACACTATTCACGTTAATTGCCCAATTCCAAAGTGAAAGGACGACTATTTCAAGGCAAAAGAGCAGGTTGGAAGTATATTCCTCGCATTAGTGAAATTTAATTAGATTCTTTGCATTCCCTCATTCAATGGTAATGCTTTTGCTTCGCAAAACAAGAAATGTTTCTAAGTAGTTAAAGACACCTGGAAGTTGTTAGCATGGCAGACATCACACATCAGTCAGGAAGATACATCACAAATTAGCTATAGAATACAATAGTAAGCTTTCTTTGGGTGTGTTGTAAAAGGAATCGCAGGCATTCTATGCCAGTTATATCTACATAGCAGGTGTGGAGAAGGTTTACCACAGCTATGATAATATCTAGCAAGTTGTTGTGTAAAGTGAACTCTTTTTGGAAGTCCGAATACCATAACAAACCAAGTTATCATGAACAAAAGACAACATACAATTCACATTAATTGCCCACTTCCAAATTGTAACGGCATTTATTTCAAGGTAAAACAGCAGAAAGGAGAAGAAATATCTTCTTTGCTTTAGAGAAATTTAGTTTTCTTCCTTTGTATTCTCTTTTTCAATCAAAATGTTCATTTAAAACTGGTTTTGTTGCAAAGGGCATTATGGTCCCCAAAGCCCAATTCTAGTATACACCTAAAGCATATAGTTTTAGACAAAGCTTTACATCAAGTTCAATAATTCATCCTCCGATAAAACCATAATTGTTTTCCTATCTAGATTAAGGCAGAGGTTCATTCACGTTCGCATTTGTAGAGCCCTGTGCAAGCGCAGTCACTGTCTTCAATTCTAACCCCCAATTTTGCAACCGAACAAGGTATTGGACATGTTTCAGCAAAGGTAAAACAATACTCTAAACTATTGAACATTAACAGCTATGACACTACCTACTATTGAGCCTCTCACTGAAGTGTGTTGTTTCAACAACTCATCGCTTTTCTTCTCGAGCCATTCACATTTTGCGTGACTCCCCCATTCCGCCTTATATGCATGCATAGATCTGCCGAAATAATGCTTTGCATTTTCAAATTTTCCTGCATGAGCTAAGAAAAAGGCAGCCCTTTCATAATTGAATGCTTTTTGATGCATTATACCCAGATAGTCGGCAGTTTCAATGGCTTTATCATAATATTCCAAAACTCTTTCCCAATTTGCAGACTTTTTTGTACATAGATCTTCCGCGTCTAAGAGAGTCAAATATACCAAGGCATTCTTGTTGCCTCTATGTTGAGCCTTCGCAATTGCGGCCTTCCATTTTCTGCCAGCCCTTAAGTGTCGTTTCTTTCGAGTGTTGGCATAGAGAGAGTACGAAGCAATGGCTCCATAAAAGTATAGTGTAAGTGCTCCAAATGAATAATGCACACTGTCATTGACATTAATTGCCTCGTAAAAATTTGATAACGCATCTGACCAAAATCCAAAACAGGCTGCCAAAATACATTTATATGTCAAGAGCATAGACCAGAGTGTCAAATGTTTTGCTTCAATAACCTGACGTGTGAAGCTTTGTTCATTCATAAACTCGCCGCTTAATAAAATTAAGTCTGCCCAATTCTCTGATTCCATTTTCCTTAGGTTCAAAACAAATTGAATGCAAGGTTGGGTCCACATCAAAAGCAAACTTTCCGATTTTTCACGAATCTTAGCGTCGTTTTCTCGCATCATGCATTCAAGGCATTGTAGATTGGTTCCCAAGAATAGCTCCGCAGCGTAAGACATGCCAAGACAAAAACTTCCGTTTACGACATCTCCGATAAAAAATCCATGTCGAGCAGCTTGACGAAGAGCCATCGGCATGCCATTAAGAGGATCAAACCAATGTGTCAATGAGGTCATAACCAGGCCTTTTGTATAAGCTTCTGAAGCCTTACTTTCGCTTTGCTTCAGTATATCAAGTGCTAGCTTACCGAATCTGTAGGCTCTGAAGTAGTGTCCGTTTGAAAGTTCAGCAACACCATAGATTGCGAATGCCGCTGAGGAGTATGCACTTAATCCATTTTTTAATGTGATTTCTGTAGCAAGAAGAGCTGCATAAGCACCCTGTGTCTCCTCATCTCTCAAGAAGCAATACATGCAAAGACTAACCAGCAAGCGAACTGTTGTTGACAATAACTTATCCGTCATCTGCGGCAAATTTAAAATCTCTTCATCTGTCTTGTGGCCGATCAGCCATTTGACTTTCATAAACTTCGTCACGACGTGGAAAAATGAGGTATTGGTTGGTATGGCAACCCCGAGTTCACAAAGCGCTTGATTTGCCGCTAAGATCGAAGCACTGGCATCATTTTTTGCCATACAGCATTCAACATTAGTCACTAAAGGGTCAATCTTCATATCTCTTGAAGTAGCGCGATCGAGGCAAATCTTTGTTAACATTGAGCAAGAATCAAAGTTACCAGTAATAAGCTCCATCTTAGCTAGACTTTCTGTGAATTGAAATGCTAAAGAAAAATCATTTTCCCATTTTTCATCACCAAGTAACGTAAGCCCCCAACGTAACAAATCACGAGCTTGAATAAATGCACTTCGTTCTCTGCAATAATTAGCGGCAAGCAAATGCATTTGAGCAAATTCAACATGCTTATTGATACTCGTAGCATATTCTTCGCAAAGCTGCAAATGATTCACAGCATGATATATTGATTCCGGATCTCCTTTGGCTAAATAAATTTCTCCTATAGTCTCATGCATTCGTGATGCTTCATCCTTGCTAAGTAAGGACTGGAAAGCACTTTGCAATTTGTCATGACTGAAGAGATATCCGTATGTACACTTTTCGACAAAGCCTCCCTTCAAGGCTTCGCTCAAAGTAATACTCACCCAGGAGGATGAGACAGTGGAAGTCCCAAACTTTGCCTTCGTCTCTTGCTCACCTGATAATTGATCGTCTATCCACGATTTAACTTGGGCCACCATATCTTCGCGAAAGCGAAATCCTAAGAGAGATGCAATTTTCAGACTTTCCTGAACTTCTTGAGGTAAGATCAATATCTTTTTGGTGAGCAAGTCTGCTAGAGTCTCTGATACCATGATTTGAGTTTGAATTGCATCCACATCGAAATCCCAAAACTTAGTTTTTGGATTATAGGACAGTAATCCTTCCTCTTTTGCGAATTGTATCGCTTGAATTAAATGGAAAGGATTACCCCCAGTTTTCGATTTGAAGACCTTACTAAGGGCTTGATTAGCAGGTTTACTTGAGGATCCAATGAGTGACTTTACAAGAATATTGATGTCATTGACGTCCAGATTTTTGATTCCAATATTCAGGATTTCATCTTCACTATCTAATTGGCTTAGTATATGGCTAAGATTATTGGTATCCTCGTCGCGATATGCAAGGATCAACATTATGCCACTGATGTCACGATCATTCCATAGATAGGTTATCAACTTTTTTGAGCTCTCATCCATCCATTGAATATCATCGATAAATAAGACTATTGGGTGATCTGCACAACTCATAGCTTGAAGAAAAGACTTACAAGCGTCCTTAAAAGTTTAAACATTGCTGAATTCTGAACATCGACACCATGGGTGGCTGATCTTTCCAAAGTTGTATCCAAAAATGGAGTAATGTTAGAGATTGCCTTCTGCAAAAGATAAGCATGATCAGACCTAAGCTTTTTCTGGATAGTTAAGCGTTGTTCTTCATTGTATCTCTCTGATTGGATGATCAGATCGCACAAGTCTGAGAATGCTGCCATGATTGCTGAGTATGGTTCCTGATTTCCCAATGTTTGAAAGTACTTTCCGGACACAAAGAAGCCTTGATAATCCAGCACTGATTGTCGTAAGGATTCGACAAGCGAAGTCTTTCCTGAACCCGATTCCCCATGAACCAAGACTTTCGCGAAATTCTTTCCACCGCTGTTCCGAAGTTGCACATACTTTTGTTTCAATGCATTCAACTCACGGTCTCTGCCGAATAATTGTGACGTAAGAGAATCACAGTTCAAATCTTCGTTTTCGTCGAGAAAAGTGTTGCTTTCTGACAAGGTACTTAAAATTACACTTTCATTCATCAACTTTGTTTGCTAAATGAACCAAAACTTTAATTCGGACATGCCGTTTGTAGGAAATCGTAAGTACTAGAGGCAGTTAAATTGTTTTTACGTATTTATTGATAATCGAATTTTGTGGAGTCATCAATGCAATGTCACTAGTAGATGGGGGGAAGGGAGTGGACGACGTGTTTGAAAAAAAAGCAGTAATTCAATGACTTGACTAGATTTTAACGGTTAGGGTAAGGGATATAGGATGACAAATGTTATACTTTGTATCGTTTCAAAGTTGATCAAACTAAGGAAATAACTTTTCATATACACCAATGTACTCGAGATGTTGAATATCTCGATTACAAGACGATACAGAAAATACTGATTTGAAGCAGCTTAAATGGAGTAGTAAGTTTGGAAGATTCAGGGAGGGGTCCCGCTATACATCTCTCATACATATTATACTTTTGATGAATTTGCAACAGTGTTGTAGTGCTCTGGACAGTTCCAGCGTCAATAGTTGCATAGGCGATTGCAGATATTCATGTGTAGCAAGGAGAATTAGGTACATATATACCATTCAATTCTTGTCTATAACACTCATGACTCCCTAAACTAATGTATTCATATTGGTGAAGTAAGAAATTATCAATTTTGAAGTGACCTTTAACAATGCTTCATACTTTGCACCAAATTCTTTAACGAAATGGCTATTCAAGATGAAGCGTTCCCTCAAAAGTGTGTGATTATAAAATGAAGAAAAGAAGGCTTTTTCATTTGCAAGCAATATCATCAGTACTGGAAGAAAAACTTTCAGCATAACCGATCTCAAGCATTCTGAAAAATGAGTTAGAATTACAGTATATTAAGCTATACCACTATCCATTATCTCCAACGTCATGATAAGGGATATCCCACGGATTTTTTGGCGTATTTCTTATTCTACTTTAACAATACACTTTTTTTCAGTTTGTATTACATCCATAACTTATGAATAGTTTCAATGAATACAGAAAAGAGAGAAACTGGTCATCAGAAGCATGAACATATATCGTTTTTCAAGTTTTTACTCAAGCGCCCGCTTCAACGTTTCGAATTATTAAGGATATCCATACGTCAATCTTTGAGACTCAAATTACAGAAGACAACTAGTGTCTGAAAGATATGAATGAATTCTCAGGAGTAACACTAATTCAACTTCCTAAATATCAGTGACATCGAGCTATTAAACTAATTCATTGTCGAGTCTCACTGTGAAGCCTTACAATTTCATTATTGCTCTGCGTGAGTGGAAACAGATGAAGAAAAACAAGATCTTAGATCGAAACGGGATTTGGTCGTTAAAAAATTCCATGCTTTGTCAAGTGGCTCTGCAAAACATACGCGGGAATACATCATCCTTGCACTATGATTCAACCTGTGCAAGTGTATACTGACAATTTTCATTCTTATTCAAGCTACTCAACAGAAAAGAGAATAAATGAGATCATATAATAGGAAACAAAAAGTGTTCACGGATGAAATTAGTGCATCAGACATCCAAGGAAGTTTAAAGGTTCCATGAATTTGGTCAACTGGTTCTGCGAAACGTTTATGGGAATTCATCATCATGGCACTCTCTTGATTTAAGCTTTGCAAAAGAATACAACTTACTATTGTGTAATCAGGGAAGCTTGAATCCAAGAAAGCCTTTGGCTTCGCATTCACGAAGTAAGCTATTGTGGATAGGACACGCGTCATCTCCAAGGTTGAAAAAATATTGATTGCGCCATTCAAATTCTTTCACAGCACAGGGAAAGTCCGTAACAACATCGGTATACGATGCCAAACGTTCAATAACTCCTTGGGAAAAGGAAATTCCCTCTTTGGCTTCCACAGCAGATACTAACTCGGAAATCACAGATTCCACAAGTTCCTGGTGATCCGATCCTGCGTTTCCTACAGACGAGCATTCCTTTGCTGTACCCACCAACATGTATGTAGAGATCCAGCTATGTAAAATAGAATTGAGAGGAAAATACAAGTAAGTCACTTTTGAAACACAGCATTTACATTTGGGTCACCATTTTGGCTTGCATCAGACATCCAAGGAAGTTAAATAGTTCCAGGGTTTAGGTCAACTGGTTCTGCGAAACGTTTATGGGAATACATCATCCTCGCAAGCCAAATTCCGTGATAAAAACTACACAGGCAAATCTTAACACAAAGCAACTTACATCAGTTTCTCAAACATCGCAGGACGATATTGCTCAGCGGAAATAACATTGCACTTCAAGCCAAGTGCTGCCAATCTGTCTGCAAAGGCTTGGGCATGTTCTCCAGTGGCTGCAGTTAAGCCCTCCGGATTCTTCGAGGTAACGCCATCGATTGGATCCGCACCCTTGGCTGTTACAGATAGGAACAATAGGACTTGAGTATTGTCTAAAAGCCCTTTCGATTGTAAGAAATCATCTAAATATCCATTTTGCATGAATACTAAATCCTTCCGTCTGTTCTCAGGACATTTTTCCACGATTCCGTCGAGTGCATCATTTCTCGTTGTTACCAAAATCGGCCCACTACCGTCGGCATCAATGGAATCTTCCCTTCCAATGACTATACTAGGACCACCTTCTGCAAGTAAGCCTCCAATACGACCTGAACCTATAATTTCAACGCAAGGTCCCGACTGAGAGGCTATATCCGACTCCTGTACTGAACTTACTTCGGCACTGAATCCTCTCTTTTCCAACCATTCTTTCTTTCGAGCCCATTTCGTTGCTCCCTTCGAGGCCATTAGGGAAGACTTACACGATCCGAACACACCTATAGAGTTAGGAAGCCAGGCATCAGCTGCAGCAGTACACAACACAAAGAGAAAAATCAAACGAATCATTAAAAATATATATTTCTTGGAGTTGTGAATTCATTTTTCGCAAGATTATTCATTGGCCCGAAAACAATGTACGTAACTCATCATCAGACGATCTTTCTAGATGTTTTTTACAAGTAACCTAAATTCACAGTATTACCGACCTATACGACTGAGCAAACCATATTTTTTGCTTTCTACTCTGTTTGTGAAAAGACACTAGCTTCCCTTGTCTCATACCACTACAACAATGTTTCCTGTATTCTTGATGACGCCATCTGTAAACAATTTTTCTGCAATGCTTCTTTTGTAGATGAGTTGTGCAGATACCCTAAATTTCTCCATTCAGAAGCCCAACATTGCCTTAAATGGATTAAACACTGATAAGTGTAAGGGCTACATCAAATGAGCTGGCATGAAAACAAGAATGATACACAATTCAACTACTTTTCCGCAATTCAATCTTTTCCAGGCACTACAAGCGCAAGTTTTGTACTCGCAGATCTATTCACAGAAATCAAGGGCTTAATTATCAATTTTTAATATAGTGCTCGTAAATGGAAAGTATGAATTATATTTTCCAGGACTGCTTCAGAAATTTTTGCAAGATTAATGTGGCTGAAAAGATCTAAATCATGTTTAACTTCAAAATTTGACGAGAGTTGGATACTAGGTCCCATTGAAGAAAAGCATAACAAGACAAATTTCCTCTACTCAACATCGATAATTGTGATAGTCCAAACTGAAACCTTAGGTCTACCTGATAAATGCGATTGGAGCAAAAAGTGGAAAACAACATTAGATGTATTTTTCTTTACTGGCTCATAGAGTGGTGATTCCCTAGAGATTAACTATATTTTCTGTAATAATTCAAGCTCGCTAACTTTATCACCTCTCTAAGTTCAGCCAAAAGTATACTCCTAAACGCAGCCTTTCCTGTCTCCTTTTGGCTGACTAGAATGATACTTTTCTTCGATCAAAAACATTTGACCATTTCCTGAGACCTCCAATTCTGGTCATTATCTGTAATCACACTTTTGTTGGCCTTTATTTTGGCACAGGTCAATGCAATCTAGTTATGACCTACCTT